>BGPR01004095.1:70919-93387 GCA_013235015.1 Araneus ventricosus
TTTATATTAATTTTTAAATATAATTAAACTTTTGTCTATGTTCATTACCATTGCGATTTGTTCGTATGCTTTACAGTAAATCATAGAACCCCAAAACTATTTTTAGGGACTGTATTAAGATATTGAGGATGAAAATAAAACAAATAAAATTCCTTCTGACAAGCCAGATTGTAAATTCCTTTTTGCGTAGGATACCGCTCGTACACACAACGGATCTTCGGGAAATCGAGTCTTGAAGCTTTAACCCTTCCGTCTTGAAGCCGTGACTCTAGTACGAGGTCACTGTACTTTCGAAGAACTAAGAACATCAAAACTTAAACATTTATTATGATGGTTTTATATACGCGTAGAGTTATCGACTTTTAACCTCTAAGAGGTGGAAGATATTAAAATACTTTTAACCATTAATCCTTTGCTGTCGTATGTCTACTCTGAGCCACGAAAACGTTTTTACAGTTCCAGTCGTATATCTGCTCTCAGCCACCAAAACTTTATCACCGTTCCAGTCGTATGTCCTCTCTCAGCCACCAAAACTTTTTTACCGTTGCAGTCGTATGGCTGTTATTAGCCACCAAAGCTTTTTTACCGTTCTAACCGTATATCTTCTCTCAGCCACCAAAGCTTTTTTACCGTTCCAGTCGTATGTCTGCCCTCAGCACAACAGCAAAGAACCAAACTGACCTTATATTATTCTAAGTCGCCAAGCTTCGTCAATACATAGAATTCGAAATAATACTTTACAAATTGCGTTTAAGTGTTATTACGCTTTTTCCCTTCTTAAAATAATTTAAAAATAATTCTCTAAAATGGCTAAAAGAAAGCTACCGAAAGAAGAGTACCGTGAAATTGAAAGTAGCATATTGAGGGCAGAAGACGTCAAACTAATTATTTTTAAGACACATGCTCTCGAAAACCAGGGCTTCATATCAGAGACTGCTTTGAAAGATACCACACGTTGGAGAACTATAAGATACTAGCTGTTACCCGCGACTTCGTGCGCGAAGAATTTGAATTATTAAATTTTTTAAATTCACGAATGTAAATGTTTCGTTACATGTTGAAAGGGGAAATTAAAAGTTTTGACGATTGATAATACATAATTGGACGACTAACAGGAGTGTATGCTGTTATAGTTAGGTAATTTGTTTATCTATCCTAACACACTTTTGTATACGACGTTTTTTTTTTACGTTTTTTGCACGGATGTAGATGTTTTATGGTCTGGACACACGTGAACACGCCACATATAGTTGCCCATGGGGAAAATATGGTTTTCCCAAATGTACGCCTGCACTTTTGAGTGTCCGGCCCTGAGCCTGCCAAATGCTAATTTTAAAGGGAATTTTTACCTTTTGAACTTGGATGGTAAATCCTTCGGTATTATCGGAATGCATGAAATTAAAACACTCTCGTTTTTAAACACACTCACGACGTCTGGACCTAAGTGTGCAATTTGTAACCGTGCGCAGTCTTGGTACATCGAGGTTATGTATCAATAGTACTGGCACACCGACTTTTAATCTCAGCTTGTTGGAAGGTACCCCTGACAATTCTAAGGAGTTGGAAGAACTTGTTATCTGTTATATGAAGAAGCTGATGTTACTTGTTATTGCCCATTAGCGCATCTACAGGTAGATATTCTGTAATACCTCCCTCCATTTGTGACATATTTTTATTTTATTTATCTGACCTAAACTTTCATTAATGAGTGCCGAAATTACCAATTCAAAAACCATTCTCTTATTCCTCATATATTCTCCGCGTTACTGTAAATTACATCATTGCACTCAATGGTATCATCAGGCCCTTATAATCTGTGGAATATACCATCCATCATGCTATATGTCATCCACTTCTACCACTCAAAAGAATATATAAAACAAATTACTATATCGTCGCATAATTTCCTTTAGTTATAATTAACATTAGTTTCTAAATATTAATCCAAAAACTCTTGCAGCTATATCATATCTATCAATAGATTTCTGTCCCGGCGTCAATTTATCGACAGCTTCTTGAATAAAATCTGATATGGAAAAGATACAAATATAATTAACTAAAATTAAACAGACTGCAAACTCGAAAAATGAAAATCAAGCGTCGAGTTGAGTAATTACATTTATTATTCCATTAATAAATTATTTGTTTATTTTCTCAGAAAAATCACATAATCGCTGCTTTCTTTACGATCACGTGATGTTTGACATTAAAAATAAGTTATTCCACGTGTAGTTTGGCCGTGAAAGCGTAACAAACAGAGAGACACACACTTTCTCATTTAATATATTATTAAGGATTTATTATTTGTTTGGAGACGCAGGTAAAAATGACAGGTGATATGAACTGCAGTGATTTTTTAATCTAATTAAATAAGCTTTAGAATTTCTTACGAACCAATGAAAACATTGCCAAACGATATTTGAAAAAAATAAATAGAAAAAATAATGGCAAAGTAATTACACCGTTGCCTAGCAACTCATCAGTATCAACTCTAGTATCATTAAATTTGATTTATTTTAAAATCGTCTGCGTGTCAACTTTTTATTAAATTTTGAAAAATTAATAAAAATTGAAGTAAAAATGTCACATATATAAAAGTGATATCATTAAAAAGGTAAAAGTTTGAACTTTAAGATGGTATAAAAATTAATTTTCGGGGGATAATTTGCTCCTAACTTACAGCGGAAAAACTGTTTCGGTTATTTTTTAATTAACTGACTGTTTAATTAACTTTCGGGCTTTAAAAAGTTGACAGTAATCTTCTCCTTGTCTTAATTAATAAGTGTGCAAAGTTTGGTTAAAATCAGTGCAGTGGTTTAGGAGGAGATGTGGAACATAGATACATACAAACATACAAACATATATACAAACATACATTTTACAATGACTTTTATTTATATTAAGATAATTTTTTCATAAAATTAAAACATATTATTATGTTACATATATCTGAAGTGTAAAAATGAATTAATAAATTTTGTTTTCCTTCTCAATTTTGCATATTATATATACTGTTCGTTGAACGAAAATTAATTCCGCCCAGCGTGACACCTATGTATAAACTTAATACGACGGCAAAAGGTTAATGCAATATTTGTTTAATATGAAGATACAATTATTCTCCTAATTCGAATAATCTTTCTTTCTTCAATATTAAAGGAGTTACAGGGAAATGAAAATTTTACCCACCATTTCCCCCTTTGAGGAGGATGACCTATCTACAAACTTATCCTAGCCTTTTACCGTCCCTTCAACATATTCCTCACCCATACCTAAAATAAAAATCAGACGAATATAACGAAATTTAATATTCGCATTCCATTGCTTCCTTCTTGTCGTAGAACTCAAAGTTAGACTATAAAACTAAGATCGATTTCACAAGACAATAAACCAAAGCTGATTCTTGTCAAAAGTTTTGGAATCGAAAAGTTGGGAAATCCCGAGACAAGTTCGAGAACCACTTTTCAACTAAACAGAAAGTTCCTGCCAAGAAAAATTTTTCATGCTCGAATGAGCTCGATCACAATGGACGAATCTTAAAAATGCACTTAAAATGATTAAAGTGCCAGAATATCGGCCTCCGCCTTATTCTATGACGTTATTTCCCAATCGGGCTCCAAACCAATCGATCTGCATTGCAGCTGAAATCGTTATTTTTATCAAAAGACTATCACAAGTATGCTAAGCCGTTGAGTACATCTCGTAGGAATCGGGAAATTTAATTCGTTACTACATATCGAGCGTTTATTAGCTCTCTGATGAGAAGTTCTTCCAAAATAATGTTTAAATTATAATCTACGCTAAATATCAGCTTGTCTCCAATCTTTACTGTGGAAACGTATTTAGAAAATTGTCGATAATTTAAGTTTTAAAAAAAGTCAATTGTAAAAAATCGAGATTAAAAGCAATAGAAAATATCATTAGAAAAATTTGCCTACTTATGAGTTTTATGACTCTCTAATAATTTTAGTAACCTTTCAAAGATAGCTTTTAAGATTGGTTCTCGTTTTCTCAAGCAAATTTATGAAATGTTTTTAACCATATTTAACATGGCGGTAGCAACTTCGGTGATTCAATATCCATATAAAAGTATTAAAAGTTGGGCAAAAAGGTCACCATTCCAACCGCGAATGTATTTAAAATGGATGAAATTATAGTAGAAACAGCTTTAATTGCTGAATATAAGTTGCCTTATCTGATGAATGGGAATTATATCATCTTGCCAGATAGAAAGTTAAAGGTTCAACCTCAACTCAAGGTTACCCTCAACTTGTGTGGCACTGCACCATGCAAATCGCCGCGTGCTCTTTCCGTACGTCTTCACAGAGCAACTGGAGTCAATACTCTACTGCATTTTGTGTATCAAGTGTATTTTACCGAATTTTCCGGGTAATCCGAATTCCCCGGAATCCGAACAGAGGTCAGCCCCAATAAGTTCGGATTTCCGGGGTTCTACTATACCGAATTAAAATGCAATTTCAAATGGAATTAAATAATAAAGGGAAAAGCTTATATTTTTCTTTCAATTAAAGGGAGAAAAGAAATATAATGTATCACTTAGTTAATTTCATATGCTTTAAATATTGTACCGCTGTAGTTGAATAGAAAACGAAACAGAAGAATTTTTGGGGCTATAATTATACAAACTGCTATTCGTAGATTCAAATTTTAATATGCTTTACTAAGAATAATCAGTAAAATATCTTGAGATTTCACAACAGACTTAATGAATGTGTCATCTCTATTCAAAAGTTTATTATTGTGTTTCACGCAACAAGCATGAATAGTTCTGTGTAATTAATCGTATTCTTGAAATGCTACACTCTTCATATATTTGAATGCTAGATATGAATTTGCCTTGTCAGTATTAAGCTTTCAATGACATTTATCTAAGTACTTTTTCTTTTATAAAAAGAAATCATACAGCTTATAAATAAAATAAAACATACTGCATTCGTTTATTTCTTAGAATTATGACTTTCTTCTAAAATAAAAGAAAAATGGAAAACAGACAGGAAATAAAAAAAATCGAATGGCTTTTGCCTTTAGTTCTTTCATTAATCTGTCTGCTTATATCTGATGAAAGCAGATTATGATTATAAATATGTTTGGATTAGAGAGTAGAATAAAGAAGTAATTTATAAAGTACTCCATTTTATACCTCCATATACGGTTGGCGACAGTAATAATCCAGAGGATGCTCCGATATAAATGGCTTCAATACTCCTTTTTTTCTTTAAAAAGATATGAAAATTTATTTATTACTAAAAGAAATAATTCTTGTAACACTGAATTTGGGCTGCAGTTAGCAAATTGATAGCTAATACTTTAATCATTTTGACACTAAAAATTTATTTATTACAAGATTACAGAACTAAATAAAAAAATTATCGTCAAAATCGTGCGTCTAATTCTTAAAGGTGATTGGACGAAATTTTATGAGTATATCCTCTTACTCTCAACGCCACTGGCATTTTTTAAGTATAGTAACTATATATAATAGATTGGCATAATCTCAAAAAGTAAAGTTATTTAGTCCATTGACGTTCACATGCATTTACTTCTAAAAGCATAAATTAGGCACCATCGTAAAGGGTCTTCATTAGTGAATGCCATAAAGACATAAAGAAAACTGTTTAAAATGAGAATTGAAGGAGTGTTCCCTTTTTTAAATCTTATATATAAGAATGATTATAAAAAATGAGGACAACAATAACCCAGATACATGATCAGCTTGCATCAATATTTCTCTTCGTTCTATTAAAAATATACGAAAAGTCATGTGATCTTAAAAGAATTAAAATTTCTTTAGAAAGAGAACTTAACTTCAATAATTAGTTTATTTTAAATCTAATCTTTTTTCTAATACATTAAAATATTTTTATTTCATCACTGTTTAATACTCCTTTCTAGCAGAATCATTTGTCAAATCCTTAAATTCCATTGGACAAATATTAATAACTATCTCCAACAGCTCTAAACATACTCACATTTTTTATTATAAATAAAATATATAGTAATTTGCTGTAATCTCAGTATAGGAGAAGCCAGTTAATCCAATTATCTCCACTATCACTTAATTCTGAGATCATTAATGAGTTTCCATTATAACTTTTTATGAAGTCTGGGTAGCATTCATAACTTCATTCATAACTTCATTCATAAATTGATTAATTTTATTACTACCATTAACCATAAAGAATATATATCAGAATTAAAAACAAACTACAATCGCCATCCGGAGAATTTGAAGAATTTTCGTTTGAGGGATAACGAAAGGGATAAACTAGTATCTTAAATTACCTCTTTCACCCTCGCCTGTTATTCTGAAATATGTCTGTCCCGGGCGGGCTGCTGGTTCAATGGTTCGAGACATTTTGGGAAAAAAACTCTCGATGTATCTATTTCTAGTGTTGAATACATTTATGCAGAAATAATGCATGACGCAGATACCTGAACTTATCGTTTCGAAGGGCCCAATCAAATCTGTCTTTCTGAAAACGAATGTGACAGATAAAAATGAAATGTCAGCGTTTCATTTTGTTAGAAGCATTATCTATTTCTAAAATTAATAGAATTAGAATTGAAAAATATCGTTATGTCTTAAAACGGTATAAGTTATCAGTCATGGATTAGTTGGGTAAAACCAGGTACCTAAAACTCGAAGGCCTGTTGGAGCTAAACTATTAGACATATAGATTGTCGAATCTTACTAAAATATTCATTGTTTATCGGGGTGCAATATATCTTAAAAGAAAAGTCATAGTTTTACTAATAATATTTTTATTAAAATACTCATACCACCTGGTTTTACCCACTAGTGGGGTAACGATGTTTAAAATGAAACGGATATTAGAGTTAACGTCTTAAAACAAATAAACATTCACAGATGCAGTGAATTCAACTACTACAAAACGCCACTATGTTTGTTCCTTTTTATTGACTAGGAGAGTGTAATTCAGTATCTGTCCGCTAGAAAGGAGAACTAATAGCGCCAGAATTAAGGGTACTCGCTTTTACTCTACTCTCCCCTATGTAGTGACAGCATTACAGTAATATATTGACTCATTAGGCAAGGCGTGGTACAGCATTGATGATTCATCGGCTATTAACTTAATTCATTAACACCCAACCTCTTTTAAGGCATAGGTTTCAATAAGTTGCTTTTAAATCTTGTTGCAAATTATCGAAAAATCGGTAGAAAATTCTTTCGCAAAATTTTTACAAATAAATAAAAGACTTCTAAAACGTCAAATAATAAAGATTATTTTCGAATTCCTTGCATTGTCTCGAAAATAAATCAAAGGAATAAAGCAAATATTTTTAATAAGACAGTTGTTCATGAATGCCGTTATGGATTTTATATTTAGTCAGTCATCACAGAAAAAAAATCCATTCGAACCTAAACTGGTTATAAATCTTTTTTTGACTGAATTTTAGTGCATTTAAGATTTCAAACTTTTCCTTTTTTTGCTTCATCTGTTTTTGTATCAACCTAACATACACTTTGTTGTAATTTTATTCAGTTAGTTTAAAATGAGACTTTGAGATGGTAGTTTCTATACCATTCTGTGATAAAAGAAAAAGTCACTATGTGAGCCCAGAGTTAAAAGTTGTGAGAATGTCCTTATATATAGATAAAAGCTTAAAAGATAGATGATATCTTATAAATGTTATATCAAACTATTTCAAAGATCTTAGGCATCTTTTTTTATTTGGGTATTTGTTAAATCACAAAGCAAGCCAAAAAAGTTTTCGATCAAAGAACTTTAGAATAAATGTTAAAACTTTTCACAAACCAGAACAAAAGAAAAGCGATTACACACAGAAAATATTGCTTTGTGTGAATTTGCCAATGTTTACAATCGCCGAGAACTTTTTTGTTGTTAAACTTTAACTTTTAAAATTGCAAGAGTTGTAACAAATGGCTAAGGGATGATCGATCAAGGCAGGAAATCCTGCATTCAACTTTTCAATACATAGAACTTTGTGTTCATTACTAAACACTTTGATGTTCTGAAAGTTTCTTTTTATAGTTCTGTTTACCTCCTGACTGTGTTTCCTTGTTTGAATATAAGCTGCAAGCTCAATTCACCTAATGAATTCATTCTTCTGTATGAAAAATGAGAAATTTTCTTTCTTTTTCTTTTCTGGAAGAAAATGTGAAAGAAGTGTTACAAAAATTTATAAAGATATATTTTCAATTTTAAGAATTTGTTTCAACAGTATTATACGTTGAAAACTATTTCGAGCTTTGGTGAAAAGTCGTGATTATTATATAAAATAGTTCTATCTTAAAAATAGAACAAGTTGCTTATTAAAGTAAATACCTGAAGAATGTCGGAATTTTCTTTCGATTTTTAACCATTTGTTTGTATAATTAAAATTGTTATTACAGACATTTTTTCTTATATTATCTGTTGAACCTGTTCATTCGATTCTTCTCGCAGGCATAATATTCGTCTGGAAATCTCATGATTTTGTTTGAATATATTTATGCTTAAGAGAATAATTTGTTTTCGATTTTCTGTTTCTTCTCTTTACCCCTCTCCAAGCTTCCACACCACACCAGCGGGAGGATGTTTGACACCCTACATCTAATTTAACTTATAACAGGCCCAATACACGATAGAGCTTTAGTGGAATCGGGTTTCGAACCTGGAGCCCAACGGCTCCGAGGCCCTCACCTTACAACTAGGCCACCGCGATCTCACATGTTTAGTGTACAATTAAACTTCGGATTTATACATATGTGTGAATGAAATAATTAAGACGGATGAAAATTGTATATCGATTTATTGGTTTGACTTTAAAGGTACATTTATGTTGTTCCGACAAACGAAGTAGAGCAATTTATTTATGTATCTACCCGAAAGGATGGAGTTTAGAAATTTCGCTACAATATTTCGTAAATCATATGTAAAAAATGAATTTCTGGTGTAATATTTGAACTTTTTGGTGGTGATGGTTATAATCCCACTTGATCCAGGATATCTAGCCAAGCTCGTGAATGAAGTACTCGCGATAAAATTGTAGTGTTACAACTTCTCTTTTTCGAAGTGATCCTGAGCACCTGAAGTAGCACATGAAGCCATAGATCATAGAACTTTGACTTACCTCCAAAATATGAAAGTAAGTTGCCTTCCTGAAGAGCATTCAGAAGAAATTTTCTCCTATGTGTGTTTCGTTTCTAGAAAAGCACGTGAAGTCAAGATCATAGAGCTTTGACTTACCTCCAAAATATGAAAGTAAGTTGCCTTCCTGAAGAGCATTCAGAAGAAATTGGCTCCTATGTGTATTTCATTTCTAGAAGAAGCACCTGAAGCAGGGGTGGGACCTGTGCTTTCCTGTAGGGGATGCTGTAAACCCCTGTCGGGGCAAATTTTTGTATGCCGTTCATTACAACGGCTATTCAACTGGTATATAATTAAAGATCTGGCGAAAATTTGAGAGGGCCCTCACCTTGTACAGCAGGTCCTGCCCCCTATGGGCAGATCGTGCCTCCTTCCCGTCGGGCGGATTCTAGCGCAACTTATGACCTGAAGCCAAGACCATAGAGCTTTGATTTATTTCCAATATATTGAGACAAGTTGACTTTCTGGCGGATATTCAGTGGAAATTGGCCCATATGTGTGTTTAGCTTGTAGAAGAAGCTCAATTGTCAATCGCAACTAACAATTCGTTGCTGATGCGCACGTCGATCTACAGTATTTTTTGAATAATGAAGTCCGAGAGTTCAGACAATAGACAGAACGCAGAACCTTTTCGTTATGATTCATGTTCTTCAGACGTGTTATGGCCTGCCTTACCCCACTAGGCAACTGCTGGCCTGAACCTGCTCGTGAGCGTACATATGCAAGTGGTTTTAGTGTAATCTTCTCTGTACAATATATTGTCAAAAATCTCTGATTACTTAAATATCAAAAAGAATAAAGAGTTATAAAAAATATTGAGTAGTGTTATTAAACACGTTTGATTCTTTATTTTTTTAAAACTTTGCTTAAATGTAAGAAATTGGTAAAGGCATCCATGTAAATTTCGTAATTCTCGCAAATACAGGTTTTATTGGATTAGTGTTGTGTAGAAGGTACCCTTATAAAGTTCTCTGTTAAATATAAAACTTTAATCACCTGTGTAATCAAATCTGAATAATTTTTTAAGGTAGTGTGTTTCACTCTAGATTCACTTCTCTTAACTCGAACATTCAACAATGTATATATATATATGTAAGATCAGGCTTTATATAAGGAGAAGGCAGTCCATTTTCATCAAGGAAGAGACGAATTTTGTTTAGATCTTCTTTTATTTAGGCATCAGACGTTATTATTCATAGGTAAAGCACTTAGTTTTTACGTAGCTCCATGACCAGAATTTAGAATTTTGCGCCGAGCGGCGCGTTGCTGTTGAAAGCTTACATCTCGGCGTGAAAAAGGGCAGAAAAGAATGCGCAGAACGCTTAAGTACTCAGAAGAGGGAATTCCCCTTGAAACTCGTGATTTGAAGAGTTGTGGTAGATTCCATTATATTTATTAGAGTATTTAAAATGAGGGTATCCCAGATTATTTGGAAAGTTAAAAATTAAATTATCAATTTCCCTCACCAAGAGTCGTACGACAGCAGGGTTACTATCGCAAAACTGCGAGGATGGACAAGTTACCTTTAAAATATTATTATGATAAATTGTTTTAATTGCTGGTCATGGAGCTTGACTTTAAAATATCAACAACAAAGAATACAATAAGATTTACACATTTTTCAAAGGTACTTAGTGAGTACAATAAAAAATATAAATGCAAGGATATTTACAAAACATAGAAAAATATTCATTCAAATCTAAAATTATTTCAATATAGCACAAAAATTTTAAATTAAATATGTTCCCGGTACTGCAATAAATGCTAGCTAGTTGACTGTAGAAAAAAGTTCTATTCACATGATGAAAAGTTCTTCAAATAAAAGTTCTTTCAATAGTAATTGAACTATTGATTTGTTTATATGAAAAAATAATTTAATGTAAATATTCAATTGTATATTACTAAATGGCATAGAAAAAACATTGATAAATAAAAATACAAATGTTTCAAATAGAAAAATAAGAATATACTAATGTTTGATATGATGACATTTCATTGAGTTTAACATCAGTGACAAAAGTATGTTTTTGTTAATCTTGATGATGTTGCCTAAGAACTGGGAGATTATCAAAGTCTGGGCAAAAGGAAAGGTCTTTGTGATCTGTTTCATGCATTCTCCCAGAGAGAGAATACACAAAACAAAACACAATATTGTTAAACACTGTTTTAAAACAGGAAGTCTCATTTCATTTATCATCGTTTTGTTCTTTGGGAAACACCAAAGAAGAAAATATGTAAGACTCAGCCTCCATGGGAAATGATTTTAAGGACAGTGAGCTCTTACCAAAGGGACAGAATTATGAAGGCAGGACAAGAAGCTTTTTTTTTTTTTTTTTTCATGTAGTTAATTTATTATTCATGACTTAATTTAAGTTTATCTGGTGAATGAAAACATCTTAATTTAGAAATATGCACAATTTGTGTGGCTTGTTTTGTTAAAGGATTTGGTTTATTAATTTCATAAGTTACTTCAGAACATTGTTTAATAACTTCATATGGGCCAGAAAAAGGAGGAGTTAATTTTCTAGTATTGGGATAATGGAATTCTTCATAAACAACAAGATCACCTGGGTTAAATTTCTTGTCAACAAAACGTGCATCATACCTTATTTTGTTTTTGTTATGGTAATCTATTGTTCTTTGTAAAGCCAAATTACGAGCTTCGTTAACAGGTTCATAATAACTATTTTGACCAATAGGGGAGTCATAAGGTAATGTACCAAGCAACAAGTAGGCAGGTGGATATTTGGTTATTGAATGGGGAGTTAAGTTATACTCATTAGTAACACTTTCTAATAATTTAGTCCAAGGAACTTTAGTGGAAGTGGAATTAACTTTACATTTAAGCCTAGTTACTAATGATTGATTAACACGTTCAACTTTGCCATTTGTTTGTGGGTGATGTGCTGTGGTTAAAAGATGTTTAACATTATAATTTCTTAGGAATTTTTTAAATCGAGAGGAAGTAAACGCAGCATTTCTATCAGTTAATAATTTTACAGGGACTTGAATTTGGAAAATTTGTTTTAGAATATTAATGTAAGTTTCAGAGTTTTCATTTTTTGAAGGAAAAGCCCAAATATGTCTTGTCGCATGGTCAATCACAATATGAAGAAATTTTTTTGTTGAGTTGTAATAATTGAAACCTCCAACAGTATCTA
This sequence comes from Araneus ventricosus, assembly GCA_013235015.1. Lineage (NCBI taxonomy): Eukaryota > Metazoa > Arthropoda > Arachnida > Araneae > Araneidae > Araneus > Araneus ventricosus. Next base: position 83,215 of record BGPR01004095.1, read on the forward strand.
CAGAAATACATTCGAAAGGTGTACTAGTAGGAGGTACTTGTTGGAGTAGGCCAAATCTTTTTTGTTTTCGCTTTTTGTTAAGTTGACAAACAGAGCAATGTTTAACAAATTCAGTTATATCAGAGGTAATATTAGGCCAATAATACTGAGGAGTAATTAAATTTAACATTTTTTGGACACCAGGATGACCAAATTGTTCATGAGCTTGATTTAACAATTTAAGTCTTAATGAAAATGGCACAACTATTTTGTACAAATTTCTTTTTTTTATTGCTATTACATCTTTAACTTCATGATACTTAGGTCCACAGAGATTATCATTTTTTTGTTGAGTTTTTATTTCATTTATGTCTAACAAATGTACTGCATGTTGAAGATGGTGAGAAATTGGATGCCTAGATAACATATCTGCTTCAATGTTAGTGCAACCTTTTTGATATTTAATTTCATAGTCAAACATACTTAACTTTAATGACCAGCGGAATAACCTACCTCTTAAGTTTTTAACATTTTTGAGCCAAACGAGAGCCGCATGATCAGTATGAATGACAAATTTTTGACCATGGAGGTAATAGTAAAATTTATCCAAAGCATCAACTATTGCAAGACATTCTAACTCAGTTATAGCATAATTTTTTTCATAGTCTCTTAAAGTTCTAGAATGATAAGCTATTGGATGTAAAATATCAGAGGCATCAGGTTGTTTCAAAACAGCTCCAACACTTTTTTGTGATGCATCGACAAAAACATGACAAGTTACATCAGGGTTATATAAATTTAAAACCGGTTTAGTTGTTAGGGTTTCTTTAAGCTTGTCAAATGCATCCTGACATTCATTTGTCCAGTTAAATTTTACATCTTTTTTCAAAAGTTGATTTAAAGGATATCTAAGTTTAGCATATTGAGGAATAAATTTATTGTAAACATTTACAGAACCTAAGAACCTTTGAAGTTCTTTAACATTAGTGGGTGGTTGCAATTTTTTGATAGTTTCAATATTAGCATTATTAGGGGAAACTTTACCTTGTTCAATTTCATAACCCAAAAAGCTAATTTTAGTTTGGGCAAAAACACATTTGGATAGTTTCAATTTAATGTTTTCTTTTTCACATATTTCAAAGATTGTTTTAAGATGTTTCCAATGTTCTAGTTCAGATGAAGAGTACACAATGATATCATCAAAATAATTGCAAGCAAAATCAATTTTATATTTAGTTAATATTCTTCGAATTAATCTATTAAAAATGGCAGGAGCTACTTTAATGCCAAATGGTAATCTGCACCACTCATATAAGCCAAAATTTGTGCAGAAAGCTAGTTTTTCAGTATCTTTTGGGGGAATGGGCACATGCCAATACCCCGAAGCCAAATCCAAAGAGGAAAAAATTTTTGCTTTTGATAACTTATCTAGTAGACTATCCATGAGGGGTAAGGGTTCAGAGTCTGATTTGCATAGAGCATTTAATTTTCTGAAATCTATGCATAATCGAGTCTTTTTACCCTCATCACGTTTAAAAGCTAAAGTTACAGGAGATGAATAGGGACTATTACTTTCTTTAATTAAACCAGCTTGCAACAATTTCTCAACCTGACTCTTTATTTGTTGTTCTTCAACAGGAGAAGTACGATAAGGTCTCAAACTAACTGGCAAGTCAGAATTGAGCACAATTCTCTGTGGTTCAACTCTGAGTGCACCAACATCATACTTGTCCTTTGAAAAAACTGAATCAAAATTTTTTATTATGTCTTTTATTTCTTTTCTTAACTCACATTTATTCTCTGTGACAGACTGAGGAGGGTTAACCTGATCTTCAGTGGTCTGAGAACAATGGGAGTTTATTTGTTTACATTCAGAAATATGTAAAGAAATGTTTTGTTTGTTTTTATCATTTGAATGATTTTTATCATTTTGACTTTTATTTAAGTTTTTTCCATTTTGACAAATTTTTTGTTTACTGCAGTCTATAGTTATGTCATATTTTGACAATTCTGGCATTCCTAGGATTATATAAGGTAAAGTATGATCTAGAACATACATAGTCACATTTTTGTTTATGGTACCAATTTTTAATGAAAATGTACATGTTTTAGTAAGGCTAATTGTACCCCGGGTTTGCTGCACAACTATACCTTGAGCATTTGTCATTTTTAAATGGTTTTTTGTCACTAAATCACGTGGGATTAAAGAGATAGTTGAACCAGTGTCTAAAACACATGGCATCGGGTTTCTTTTGTAGTATCCGGATACTGTAGGTAATTGCCATTGTTGATTTTCCTCCTTTGGAGGGTCAAAATTAGGTGGAGCAGGATTGGGAGATGGTAATTGTCCTGCGGAAAGTCCAAATGGGCAAGTTTGTACCCAATGATAAGCATTGGCAATGCCTTGTTTTGTGCAAAGCCAGCATGGTGAAGGTGGTAGTTTCTCTTGAAAATGGGTGTTAGCATTACTAAAAGGTCTGAAATTTTGCCTAGGTGGAGGAGTTTGGTAATTGTTATTTTGCCCGAAATTTTGCCTGGGAGGAGAATTTGGTTGAAAGTTATTTGGCCTAAAATTTTGCCTGGGTGTAAAGTTATGGGGCCTAAAATTTCTTGGCTGCCATTGGTTACCACTAACAGAGTTTGTTTTTAAATTTTGGGTGGCAGAATGGCTAGGGTTAATTTGATTTTCATCTGATTTTTGAATCTTTATCAATTTAGAGGCCGTTGTGAGCCATTCTGTGGGATTGTTAGGGAAATTTATAGCAAGAAGTTGTCTTAAATTAACTGGCAAGCCATCCGAAAGTCCTTCAAGAATCATGCTTGTAGCTAAATTTAATTGTCTGCCTATTTTTAATTTTTCTTGGAAATATAAAGTTATATCATCACCTTCTTTGAATGATTTCGAAGTGAAATCACTCAAATTGACCAGGTTAGGTGAGATGTACCTTTCAGTTAAAAAGGAAATGAATTCCTCCCAAGTTTTAATGGTATCGTAGGAATTTACATATTCAGTTAAGGCATTGTTTTTCAAGTATGCTGTTATGTTGTTCAATTTCCATGTATCATCTAAGTTATGTTCTTGACATTTATCATTAAAGTATTTAAGCCAAGAATTTACATTCATAGAGTTATTCGGGTCAAAAGGGATGATAATGACAGAATTAGTAGCCTGCATTACAATACCAGATTCATCTGGTTTAGCATTTGTTTTGTCATTCATTTTAACTATTTTACCAGATCTTAAATTCATGCAGGAAAAATTTAACACAAGTTAGGGAAAACAATTTAAATTTAAGGGAATTTTAAAATAAGTACATGTTAAACTATTTACTTTAATACTGCAATTAAATACACAGAACAATACTAATTTTCAGTATAATTTCACGAAAATTCAACTACTAAAATTCAGAAATAATTATGTATGAAACATAAACAACACACTCAAAAAATAGAATGATACTAAATAAATTCAAATTAATGTTTCAAAAGAATATATTTCATAATTTACCAAAAATATACTGATCAGTATTATATTTAATATCACAACCAAAACAAAACTATTTATCAAAGAAAATACATTATAAATGAAAATCAATTTAAAATAAAATCAAACATTTTAAAAACAATGAAGATCATGATCTCTTTTATTTATTTTCCCCCCTACCCAGCAGCTGCATTTTTTTTTTTCGCACTATTCGCAGATTAAGATTTAGAACATGTAATCACTGATGATGCACACCACTTGAATTCTTGCACATTTGAAATATTGAAAATTCACATAAAGATTAACACGATGATTAAAAAGAAGGCGGCACTATGGACATCACTGTGCACAAAAATTTGAAGAATATTCAACGAACAGAACTTTTGCAGAAATAAAGGCTTCAAAACTCCTTGAATGAAGAAAGGATGAACGTCAAAATTAGTAACATGAAGATGGACGAGTAGAAATTTAGAATGACGACGTTTTTTTGTGGGTACCCAATTATGCGTAAATTCGGGCGTGAACGACGACTTTGTTATTTAGCTGAATGGCGGCTTCGAAATCCATTGTATGGGGTTTACACGAACAAAGGAGATGCTGTCGACTTTTGTAAGATCAGGCTTTATATAAGGAGAAGGCAGTCCATTTTCATCAAGGAAGAGACGAATTTTGTTTAGATCTTCTTTTATTTAGGCATCAGACGTTATTATTCATAGGTAAAGCACTTAGTTTTTACGTAGCTCCATGACCAGAATTTAGAATTTTGCGCCGAGCGGCGCGTTGCTGTTGAAAGCTTACATCTCGGCGTGAAAAAGGGCAGAAAAGAATGCGCAGAACGCTTAAGTACTCAGAAGAGGGAATTCCCCTTGAAACTCGTGATTTGAAAGGAAGTTGTAGTACGTTAATTATGTTGAAAGTAGAAGTATTTAAAATGAGGTATCGCTAAGATTATTTAGGAAAGTTAAAAAATTAAATTATCACATATATATATATTACAGAGCTGAATTTTTTTTCACAATTCGTTGCTTTTTCGATTGCTAATAACCCTTTATTCGTTTTTGTTAATAATGTTTTTCTAAACGTATGACTGGAATTTTATGAAGATTATCTTAGTAGTATACTTTTAACAAGAAACTGTACGGCTTAAGCGAGGTTAAAAATTAAGCCACTATAAATAAAATTGTAGAAATCTAGAAATTCAGTAATACCCATTCAGTACGAATTTTTATTTTCGAAATTAAGTAAAAGAAGTGATCTTACAATGAAAGTTCTAGAATTCATGGAAATACATTTTTTTCCTTATTTTCACTTTGTTTTGAAAACATAATATTGGAGGACTAAATCCTGTCTAAAACCAGAAAATTAGCAATTTTAAAGAGGGGAATAATATATCTTTAAGAAACATTGCAAAATTATATATGTGGTATCCCGCCAACACTCCGTCAGGAATGCCATGTAGTTTAGATCCAGTGATTGGGAACTCTCCGCGAGCTGACGTCACGTGACACGACTGATTTCTTCGCCTGCCCGCAACGGCCATTATCGTACTATTGAGAGTGATGGAGCATGCTTTTCAGAACTTCCGCCTTTATTTTAAATGATGTAAACGCACCCGCCCTGCTAATTCTTGTATTTTATCTCTTTTTTTTTTATGTTGTGCCGTCTAATTGTTTGTTTCGTCATAATTAAATGTTTAAAATAGCAAACCTGTTTGTTTTCGTCTGACTTCAATCCACATGGGAGCTAAGCTACCATCCTACATATATATAAAAATTGTATAGATAAAAATCATCGCAAAATTGTATAGCTGCAAAATAAAAAAATAAACTGTCGGCAAGGTGTACAAATATTCGAATCAATGTATAAACAAGCACGATAGCAATTTTTAAAGTTATTTATGATTAAGTAGATCTGTTTTCAAGAAAAATGTCTGATAATTACTCGTATATCTAGTTATCAGATCTCAAAAATATCGAGAGATAAGGTTACTGTAAGCATTTAAGAGAATTTTTGTCATTGCAAATAAGTTGTATTTCTTATAACTTTGGTTTAAATAATGGTATATATCTGTAGCTGTAAACAAATTTAAAGAAGATAAAGATCTATCTTCAACATAGTTCTGAAAAGTAGAAGTAGGCTCTAAAAATTGAAATTTTCATCACTCAGACAATCACCGAGAGATAGAGACTTTATTTTTCTGAGTTTATTCAAACATGAAAACTAATGCTTATTATTCATTATATAAAATTTAGAAGCCTTTGTTTTCATCTAAAATGACTTCTTACTTGTCGATCCCATACATAGTGGAAGGAGTTTCTACTCAGATAATCATTTATCAAAAGCTTAAGAATGAATAACAGGATCACTATGTGAATTTGGTGCAAAAACTGAAATATTTCAGCTCACGACGTTGTAAAATAACGAGATTTAAGCGAAACCATATTGATATTTCTTTGTTCTTATTTGGATAAGAAAACGGTTCGTAATAAATGTAGCTGCAGTAACGTAAAACAACTAGCCGTGAAATGTCATTTTTAAGAATCAGTTACTGTTTTTGAATGATATTTGAGTTATATTGATTCCATTTGTAAATTAATAAGGAAATTTTTCGTTTGTCATCTTTTATAGAATAATACATGTTTAATCATTTAATTTCTCTATTAAACAAAATACATTTATTAGTCCTTTTAACAAATCTGTGGATTTTTTCAAATTTTATATGCCTCAAAAGCCATCAATTTCATATAGAAATTGCTACATATCGCAATTAAGACGTAACAAGAATGATTAAAAAATATCATATATATATATTGTTTAGCAACGGATTCGGAAACCCTCCGCGCTTTTGCGCATGCGACGGACGAAGTCATTTTCATCAGGGGGAAAGTAAAGAATGGAAGGATGATGTTTACATTTTACTGAGCATGATCTAACAAAGAACTCCGGAACTGCGCTCATATGACTCAGTGCCTGATTCCCCTTTACGGTGTAAAATCGTCCAAAAGTGGTAGTCTCGGAATCCGTTCATGAACAGTAATTTTAGTTTTTAATTTCTTTTAAAGAAATTTCACACTTTGTTGTGACTATCTTTGTTTATCATGGTGAATGCATTACAGGATTAAAAGATTAAGATAATACTTTAAAAATATGAAAGCTCTTATTTCTTCTTTCAAGTATTCATACACTGGGCAGAATTACATACATGCCAAAAAAAATGGTTGTATGAATTAAAATGACTCGAGTTCAACCAGAAAAAATTTAATAATGAATAAAAACAGAACGGAGCATTTAAATATTTTATTCTTTCTTTTTTAGGATATTTTTTAAGCTTATTATAGATAGGTTTCATTCGAAATGGTCTCCGAAATTAGAATTAAAACTTTTCAAAGTATATTATGAAAATTTTCTCCCTTTTCTGTTGATTAAGAAGTGAACGGAAATAAGAGAATTTCAGAGAAAACCTCATACACAATTAAATAAAACAGAAATAAGAAAAGGAACGTAATCCTCTTTTCCGTATCTAATGAAAAGCAAAAAACTTTAGATTTCTCTCTCTGAAGTTTTTAAATCAGAAAAGAGAAAAAAATAATTCCTTCGAATGTTCGAAAAGTCTTACGTGTGGAAGAGATAAAATTAAGCTTTTTTCCAGGTCGCCTGCACACAGCAAATGATACTCAGTGTTAGGCATGATGTGAACTGAAAACATTTCTTCGTCGAATACGAAGAAACAGAATTAATCAGAATAAAGAGATAAGGCAGAGATCAACACTTGAAACATACAGAAATACTTGCTTGAAATGTAGATTTTGAAATAACCCGGAAGGAATAAAATAAAACATCCAAGGCAAGCTCTAGATTTGCACAGATGGCTGACGGAGATTTCTGTTGAAATGGAATAATTAGTTATTAAAATTTTTTATAGCAGTGGCGCAAATTTCTACAATTCTTTTTCTTCTGAGTCTTTTGAGTTCCTAGAAAAAGAATTCAAAGGTTCGTAGGAGAATTCAAAGGAGAATAAAATGAATGAGGTTATCATCAAGACACGTTTACTCTTTTCAGTATAATGCTTAAATTGTGTAACTGGTATTAGCATTTTTATAAACATTTGCTCGAGTAGTTGCTTAAAGTCTGAAAAAGGAAAAAAACCCTGTTTGCTGTTTATTGAAGGAAAATGATATTTTAATCTCCTTCGAATTGAAAAAGCTTCATTATAAAGTATATAATTTGGATTTGAACATGTAAATGGACATTAGAATTATTTCTAACGATTGCTTACATTTTGCAATCGCATTTATTATGCAAGAAAAAACGAAACAAACATTTTTTTTGTTAAAATTAAAATTAAAGGAAGTGAACAATGAATCACTAGCATCAGGGCATTGGTATTTTGATTCTTGTTTCAATATAGCTTCACCACAGCAAATCGCGCAAGTTGCTGCATGTTATATGGTAACGCAGACACAGTTTAAATTTCGGACTAAGTACTGCCGAAATCCACATACAAGTCAGCTTAAGAATGGCATAAAAGGCATGTGACTATATGCCGATTCCCCAACTCTTGACAGAACCTAGTTGAAATATCTTACTAAGTCGATGTTTTGCGTACGCTATATTATGCACTTATTGATATGTTGTGAACATCGTCAAACAAAATGACTTTGACACTTTCTCTATAGAAAAAAACACCTCTGCATATCTTTATTTGTATTTTTTTCAATATTTTTTTAAGTGTAAAGATATTTTTTGGGCACATATAGCTATTAAAGGAAACTTCTCGAATTTAATTTAAAAGAAAAATATTTTCAAAGCATTTTTTTCTGATTTTATACAATGCAAAAGAAGACGCAAATGAAAACAATTCTTCAAGTTCATTCATCAGCTTCTGTTTAATTAAGAAAAATATGTTAATTAATTAGTAGACTGAGAAAGTAAAATGCGATTCTCTCCACATATTAATTAACTAAATTACCTGGCCAGAGAACACCTAGTTAATTTACAAAAATCTATTTAAGTTTTTTTAGACGACAAAAAAAAATGCCTAACCTGTCTGTAGGGTTTTCCTCTCCATTCTTATCCAGAGATTTCAAAAATCAGAGTTATGGTATACAAAGTTGAAAGGAAAGACCGATTATACAGGCGAGACTTTATTAAAATTAACTTTTTGTATTATTTTTGCTTCATGTGCTGGATGGGAACACTGAATGGAAAAAAAGACAGATTTCTTTTCAAATAATGTTCATACTTTTACATTTCATAACCGTTGTTGATTCGATAATTGTTCTTTCTGTAGGTGTGTGGCTGGCGTTAAATAAGCGCATATTTGCCTTTTCTTCTTCATACAGACAATCACAAGTCACACATACATACGACTATAGCAACACAGATTCATAAACTTAGAATATATACATAATTAGCTGCCACCTACTTGCACTATGTAACTTCAGTCGTACCCAAGTACAGCTATTAAAATTTCTCAACATGTATTTGTTAACAAGTACACGCACCACTATCTATAGGCAGCATTCATGAACATACAAAGGCAATTCGGAAAATAACCTCCGTTTCTCTGTAAATAAAAAACCAGTGTAGATACAATAAATTTTTCATTTACATCTGAAAGGTACAGCTGTCCTCTGTTTTTTAGCATAGTCACCATGTACATTCAAGCATTTGCCATAGCGTTTTACCAACTTACAAATCCCTTCTGCATAAAACTTAGCCGCGAATTCAACCAACCTGTCACAGCGTTTTGAAGTTCCTCATCGTCAGCAAAGCGCTGTGCCCTAAGCCACTTCTTCATGTGAGTGAAAAGATGATAATCAGAGGGAGCCAAGTCCGGATTGTAAGGGGGATGATTAAACACGTTCCTTTTGAATTGGTGCAAAAGACCCTGTGTTCGCTGAACACTGTGAGAGAGAGCGTTATCATACAGGAACACAGCCCCAGATGTCAGTAGACAGCGATGTATGTTCTGGATAGAAATCTTATCACCCCGCGTACCTCGCTCGCATTTGGAGGTACTATTTTCAATGGCAGCGCACATTTTGTGACGTTATAATTATCACACGCGCGTCTGTACGATGCTCTCACTTGGATAGTTGGAAGCTTGATTAAATCACAGATTGCTTAAGCCTTCCATTCCCAAGACCCTTATTATTCAATATAAAATTCTGAAATTTGTGAAATGTACTCATTTTAGGCCTAAGATAAAAGTTCAAAAAGAAAAAAATATTTTAATTTTTAAAATTAAAATTCAAAGTAATTCCAATTGACATCATTGGGAGTTAAGTAGAGCAGAAGTTAAATATGCTGTGATGCCATTTAGAATCATTGGGAGTTAATGCAACACAAGAAGTGATTGAAATATTTCAGAAAGATTGGCATTTATAAAACATAGTAGATAAATATACATTTATTGTTAGTTGTAAACTAATTTTCCTTTTATAAGTAAAAAACACTGTAAAAATTAAAGTAATTTTATTTTACCTGGCAAGCTTTAAAACAGTCATTTTTGATCTTCAGACTTAATGAAACATTCCATTTTTCGCACATTACTCTTGAATAGGAATGAATACATAATTTGCATCTATGTGAAGAGACCAATGGACAATTCCGTCATATCTGACATCTGACATCAGATGCTGATGTTTAGTTTTAAATATTATTTTAAAATTTCATTGATAATTAGTTTTAAATATTATTTTAAAATT
>BGPR01004095.1:93397-119615 GCA_013235015.1 Araneus ventricosus
ATTTTAAAATTTCATTGATAATTAGTTTTAAATATTATTTTAAAATTGAAAAATATAAAAGAGAAGAATCGATACGAACTTCGAAAAAATATAAACGCAAGCACAACGCGTACAGTCATCAAGACGAGTTGAGCTGTGTTCATCTAACCCCGTTGATGCCAATTGGAGTCATATTTAAGGGAATATAAAAACCCAAATTTTAAAGTAAATATTTATCAAAAATAGCAGAAAAAATATTTTAACATTTATAAAAATAATAGGAATGAAATTGTACCTGTAATTTAATTTAAATTATGTTACAATTAATATTTATTTTGACATCTTTCGCTGAATGGTATGAAGTTGAAAAAGGCAATATTTCAATAGATACAATCGATAGTGCAGCCATATATTAGTAAGAATAAAAAACATATTTAAAAAAAGGAAAATGCGAAGAATTTAATGATGTGCATTTGGTATCAGAGGCAGGTTTAGATGCCGAACGAAAAAATAATGAATATGATTATTCCAAATGGCCACTTGAATATGATTATTCCAATATTTCACTGGGACTAAAAGAGTGAATGTAACAACGGTTCCGCTCCGTCCACTACTATCAGCGCCACGCAACAATGGAGGTTACTTTCCGAATTACCCTCTTATTTAGCATAGGAATTTCAATACCCAAAAGCAAATATAACAGACATAGAGTGTCCTAAGTTAGAAATAAGAAGTGTCTTTAATGGTAAATTCAAGTATGTGTGTGTACAAGCTTTGAATTTCTTTCTCAATGAGAGTAATCTTATCATACTAAAGCAAGGATTTTCCATTCTCGCTCTCTAGAAGAGGATCCTAGAAGAGGGTGACCGTTTTAAAAGACCAATTCTATTAAAATATAAGTGAGGTAATTCTAGATTCAGATAATGTCCTGATGTTCCTCGGGAATACTATAGTGACTTACGGGACACAGAAAAAAGTAGGGTTGGGAAAACCTACCGGTTTAAACCAAAAACATGCTTTTTTTGTTTTGGTTAACCGGTTTTTCCTGTTTATTTTTTTGTCCCGGTTATAACCTGTTATTTATTTTAAATCCAATAACCGGGTAAAAAAACTGGCAAAATCAGCTAGCAAAAGATGGGCTCAATTTTATGTTCGATTAATGAAGTTCTGAATTTCATCATCTTAGGCCAATCAACGGCACCTCTTCCTCGACACAGACATTCAAATTACTACAATTCTTAAAATTTTGTCTACAATACTTACTTAATGTATTAGTTACTTATTTATAATCATTACTTATTACATTAATTACTTATTTATTGATATTCCTTATTGCATTTATACTTCCTTGTTATATATTATTTTTAATAAAAAAATTCATCTGCAATTGTTGTTTCTTTTTTAAAAAAAACCGAAAACCGGTTATTTTGAGCGATTTTAAGCGCCCGGTTAAACCGGAGGTGAGAAAAATTGGTATAACCGAAAATCGGTTATTTTTGTAATAACCGTCATTCCTAGATACCAGAAAGAAAGAAAAAAGGTTTATCTTTGTTTGTTCGGTATTTTTGGCATCTCGAACAAGTTAAGAAAAATCTTAAGCATGTTTTCTTTTGTTCCGGGTTCAGGCAAATCCTGCTAAAGAATCAAGATAGGCGTCATGTTCAGAATTCAGAATTTCCTTCAGAAACATATTACTATCGTAGAATTTGGTTTGAATGCACATTTTTAACACACAACATCCGCTGTCACATGAAAGGAATTGATATTCTGACAACAGTTGAATAAGTTATTTCTTTTCTTCTCGACATGTTCCTGTCAAGTTTCCAAGAGAACCGTCGTGATGTTACAAAAATTTCCCAAACCCCATGTCAACCATTTGACACCATATACAAAGGATATGTGCCTTGTATATTCTGATACAGGGCTGATATAATTAAAGTTCGCCTGTTGAGGGGACCCTAGAACCTGTTCTAGGGCTCCAAATAGAGCAAATTCTTACTTTTAATTAGTACCAGAGATGCGCTCTATAAAAACCGAACATAAAAAGTTAAAATTTTCGTGATTAGGTGGCTCTAAACCAATATTTGAGATCTATTTTTTATTTCTGGAGCAAAATTTAATAGATCATTTGAGATTTTTTAAAAGTTTAAATACGCTGTCAAAATTCAGTTCTAAGCATAGTCTTTTTTTCTTTTAAAATACCTTTTTTATGCAAGAAATTGCACCAGCTTAGACTATTTTTAAAAAGAAAGGAAAAGAAAAGAAAAGAAAAATTTTCGAGAACAAATAGTGTGCGGTGGGGCACTTACTTCTATAAAAATGGTATTTTGAAAGTAAAAAGGACTTTGAGTTCAGAACCGAATTTCAACTGAGTGTTTAGTTGAAATATTAAAAACCGCAAGTGAACTATTCAATTTTGCTTCAATAATAAAATCAATCTGCATAAATTACCTCAGAAGAGGGCACAGCACCGCCTATTGACTAAAATTTTAAGCTTTCTTATTTTAATTTTTTTCTTCTACCCCCTCCCTTTTTTCCTTCTTTTTTTCGGTTTTGAAAGAATGCATCAGTTGTACTACATTCTCGTGAAATTTTGTCTTGCTTGGAACCACAGAACTGGCTCCAGAGCCTTCTGCGTAAGCGAACTTTAATTATAACAACCCTGTTGATAATTTATCAAAAGAATAAACTATTTTAAGGATTTTAGACCTTTTAGATCACACTAAATGGATACAACATTATTTAGAAGATTCCTTCTTGTCTATCGGTTTATTTGCACGTACGTGATTGAAAGCGAGAACTCTAAAACGATAAAGGTCAGCTAAATAAATGTTCACCAAATTTGGTCTTACATGAAATTTGTAGAAATCTGCCAAAGTGCCAAATTTTACGTGAAATCCATTGAAAAGAAATTTTTCTTACTCGTGTAACTGATTTTATTCCCTTTACTATTAACACCAAAAAAGCCCCAGACGCCCAAAAAAACTATGCAGTAGAACTTCCGGAATCCAAACCCCAGGAATCCAAATAACTTTTTTTTATTTTTCTGAAAAGTTTTTATTAAAAATGAATGGAAATAACAATTAGGAATCGGAAACCAAGTTAACCCTATGAGCCCTATCCCGCCTCAAACCGCCTGTTCGACAGAAGCCGGACTCAGGCGGTTTCGGGAGGCCTTGGTGAATTTTTTTAGGAAAAAATATAGTTCCTTTCTTTGTTGAGAATTGATCGGGACACCATATGTGTCAACATCCTGGAGTTTCTATAAAGAACGTGACGATTCCATTCTGTTTTCGTGAGCGAAAATTAACTCCAAGTTTTGAGGCACTTGAATTATCATTCTAGCCGGGTTCAAAGAGTTAATGTCTATTCCGAATTTCCCGGACTATCCGAACAGAGGTCAGCCCTAATTAGTTCGGATTCGCGAGGTTCTACTCTATATAGAAAAAGGCTTTTGAACGTAAGCATTGCCATCATTTGAATGAAAATATTGTATAAATTAATGGTTATTAAATTTATTTATTAGTGATTGGACACTCACGACCAAAAAAAATATGCCCAATTTTTAGTTGTTGTGTTTATTTATATGCGCGTCTCCACTCCTTCCAGTGAAAATATTATATACATTTTATCTGAGCTGAATTAAATTGCTACGATAATTTTCTTCATATTGTGGAAACCAAAAATACATAGAATGCATAAAATAGCACAACAATAAAATTGAATGTCTCAACAGATAAAAATTAGAATTTGAAGATGGCCGAAAAGTCTCGTTCTTAGGATATTAGATTTCATAATATCGAAGCACATTAAAATTACAAAACTGAGAAAAAAACACCAGTGACTAGCCATCAGTGGAAAAGGTAACTTTTAGCACTTTTAGACAGTTTATATCGATGACTTTTGACTAAAAGTTAAAAGCGTCATTTACGTGGAAGGGCACAAGAAAGTTGAAGGGAAAATGCTCCCGACTTCTAAAATTTTGAAAACACCATTACGATGTCTTGAACAATGTGTTACCATGACAATCGTACGGTAGTTTGTGGCGTGTTAATCCATGCAATTTGTTACCAACATCTTGTTCCATCTGCAAAAATTTTAAAAATGCTCTTACAGAAAATACTCTGCGAAGAAGCGACACAATTAATTAATAGAATTATATCAAATTTTCAACAATTAGCATTCGAAACTCCAGTGGGTCCTTTATCAAATGAATTTCTAAGAGCGAATTTAATCGGAGTATTCGGTTGAAGGGAGTGCCGACATTTTCGTTGGAGCAAGCATTCCGCCCGCATGTCATGTCGGCGCCGAAGTTCTCTCCGCCATTTTTCCTCCAGTAATTAAAGAGGGAAATCAACTGAGGAAGATCAGACGTTTACTGAAGGAGTTTTTAAACTGAAAGGGAAACAAATGCCAAGCTACCTGACAGACAAGAGGAGGTTCTGCACTGTCAGCAAAGCTATCTCCAGAAAATCGGACACACAAGTTTGTATGAAACGACAGAATATTCATCCTAATGTCTTTTCTATCAGTTAAAGTTACAGAGAATGATTTTTTCTACATAGTATATTTTGAAAATCATCAGGTTCAAAAGAAGATATTTTAATTACCTAGATTTGATGATTTATTAAATATATTTCATATTGTTGCGGTGAAGATTATGATTTTTCAAGCTTCCAATGAAGAAGAAACGATAATGAATTTGAAATGCTTATTGCACTAGATGTAATGAAAGTTTTAAAATTTGCCAGAAAATGTTGTTTCACTTGAAATCTTTGTCCTAGTTCAGTTCAGGGTATCCTGAAACTTCTTACACAGTTTGTTGCCTGATTTATTAACTAAAATAAGATCCTGTGCAAGAGCTGTACGAGAACTGAAATGGAACGCGGTACTCAATGTATCTGCAATTGTGGCATTGAATTATCGAATTAAAAATGGAGGAGAATCCGTTTTTAAATGCTTATATAATATGATGCTTCTGCGATTAAGGATGTCGAACGAAGTCTCATTTACATATTTTGATTCTAAATTACTGATTTTGATATGAATTACTGAAATTTTTAAAATTAAAGTTCTTGCAGGTTTTTATTACTGAGTTACTATTTAATATAAATGATACAACACTTTCAAAATCTCTTCTGAGTATCGCAAAATTTTTAATATTAATAAGGATGTAGGATTTCTGTAACGAACAATTTATAAACATGAACATTGATTTTCTGTAGATCCCAGGTATAGTTTTAGCTCAAAAACAAGACAAACCCCCAAACGTTATTAAGATATCACTCTGGAGTTTTTAAGAAAGAAAGCTTGTCACATTTCTTTTAGACTTACAACTTGAAAGCTTTGCATAACCATTCTGTTGCCTTCCGTTATTTTTCGTAAACTCTGGAAGATAAAATCTAATAAGGATGTAAGAAGAATTATCTCAGCAGCAAAATAAGTAAATATATTTAATTAAAATTAAGGGAAAGTGTAGAAACTGATTTAATTTATTTAAAAAATTCTTTGCGTTTACTAATAATATATTTATTAATAATGTATTACTAATGTTTACTAATAATGTATTATTTATTTTGTGTAATTTATTACACAAAATATGCAATGTTGTTGATAGAGATAACTAAAAATCGAATTAAAATGCACTCTTAGTTTAAATAGAATTTAGCAATAAGGGAAAAAGCATAAATTTCTCTTTAAGTTAAAAAGAAATGCAGAAAATAAAAAAAGGAATAGATCATAGTTTATTTATAATCTTTGAATAATGCACGACTATATGTGCATAGTAAACAAAACAGAAAATATTCTACAGCTATATTTATACAAGCTCGTATCCAAAGGATAGTTGAATGCAATATATCTCGACAGTGGATGCCGCCATTTAAACGTGTATTCGAATTTTAATAAATTTTACTAAAAATAATCAGTAAAACATGTTGAGATTTATCAACGGACTTAATGAATATGTCATTTCTATTCAAAAGTTTGTATTGTGTTTTAAGCAGCAAACATGAATAATTCTGTGTAATTAATCGAATTCTTGAAATGCTACATTCTTCATTATATCCGAATGCCAAATACGGAATTTGCATTGTCAGTTAATAAACATTCATCCTCGAATGTACTGCTGACATTTATCTAAATAGGTTTTTTTATAAAATAGAAGTCGTGAAGCTAATAAATAAAGTAAAACATATTACACTCATTTATTTCTTCGGAACAGGACTTTCTGCTAAAATAGAACAAATGAAAATCTAGCAAGAAATAAATTCCTTTTTACTTTCAGTTCTTTCATTAATCTGCTTATATCTGATGAAAGCAGATTATGTTAATAAATATGTTTGGTAGCAGAGAGAAGTAATTTAGAATGTACTACATTTTATACCTTTTATATACGATTTGGAAACAATAATAATCCAGATAATGCTCCGTTATTAATAGCTCCAATACCAGTGGCGGTTTTTCGCATAGGCGCTAGAGGTGCTTGCCTCGTGCCTCGAAACTCTGGAGGGCCTCAAAATTTATTTGACATACATTGCAGTTCTATGTCTGCTGTAAATTTACGATATTGGGTTGGAGGAGGAGCAATTTTCCAATTGGTGGAGGGACAATCAAAACAAATTTGATCCTGTGGCCTCATATTTTCAAAGTCCGCCACTGTTCAATACTCATTTTTATTCTGTTAAAAACACACATGGAAATTTATTTATTACTAATAAAACAATTTCTTTTGCCAGTGAATTTTAGATTTATTTATTGAATTGATAATTGAAGATTTTACCATTTTAACCCTTAAAATCTATTTATTACATAATTACAGAACTGAATAAAAATTTTCTTTTGTCAAAATCGGTCATCTAATCCTTAAAGGCAATTGGGCGAAAATTTATGACTATATCTTCCCCACTCTCAACGCCACTGTCATTTATTTTAGTTATAAAATACTTACATAATTTAACTATCTATAATAGATTAATATAATCTCAAAAGTAAGGTTATTTTATCCGTTAATCTCGTCATAGATTTACTTCTAAAGGCATAAATTACTTAACATCGTAGAGAGTTGTCATTAAAGAGCACCATAAAGACATGAAGAAAACTGTTTGAAATGGAAATTGATATGGAGTGTTCCTTCTTTAATCTTATATATAAGAATTATTAAATGAAACTACGATAAATATAATCCAGAGACATTATCTACTTACAAAGGTAACAACACTTCTTGTCGTTCTATAAATAATATATGAAAAGTCATGAGATCTGAAAAAAATAAAAATTTCTTGAGAAAGCGAACTTAAGCTTCAATGGTTAATTTATTTTAAATCATTAATTAATTTTTTTAGTCCATCATTGCTTAATACTTCTTTCTGCGAGAATCATTTATCAAATCCGCAAATTCCATTGGCCAAATATTAATAACTATCTCCGCTAGCTCTGAACACAATTCTCATTTTTTATTATAAATAATATATATGTAGTAATTTGCTGTAATCTCAGTATAGGAGAAGCCAATTTATCTAATAATCTCCATTATGACTTAATTCTGAAAGCATTAATGAGTTCCCATTATAACTTTTTATGACGTATTTACATAGGTAGCACTCATAACTTCATTCATAAATTAATTAATTTTATTACTACCATTTACCATAATGAACATATATCAGAATTAACAACTAACTGCAACTGCCAGCAGGAGAATTCAAAGAGTTTTCGTTTGGGCGGCAACGAAAGTAATAAAATAATACCTTAAATTATTGGCCTTCTTTCTCACCAGTTATTCAGAAAAATGACTGTCCCGAATGAGCTACTGGTTCAATGAGTCGAGACTTGGGGGGGGGAACTCTTGATGTATCTATTTCTGGTTCTGGAAATATTTGCCAGAGAGGAATGCAGAAGTAATGCATGACCTGAACTTATCGTTTCGGAGGTCCCAATCAAATTTGTCTGTCTGAAAACAAATGTGACGGTAAAAATAAAATGACACCGTTTCATTTTGGGCGAAGCATTATCTATTTCTAAAATTAATAAAATTAGAATTAGAAAAAATCGTTGTGTCTCGAAACGGTATCATAAATAGTTATATCTTTATATTAAATATAAATATATAATATTTTATAATTATTAATAACTATTATTATAACTAACTATCATAATTATTATTAATAATAATTATTATAATAAAATTATATAATTTTCATTAATATATTAATAAATACATTACCTTGCATGCAGTTTGTATTTTGCAATAAATAGCATTACAATAATGTATCAACACATTATACAAGGCGTGGTATAGAACTGATCACTCACCGGCTGAAACACTTTAAGATATGGCTTCCAGTAACGTTCTTTTAAATTATGTGAAAAAGTATCGAAAATTCGCTAGACAAAGATTAAAATCTGTTAAAACCCAACTTAATTCAAGGTAAGGCATTGATTTTAAATTATGTTACAAATTAACGAAAAATTGTTAGAAAGTTCTTTCATAAAACTTTTATAAATATTTAATAAAAGACTTCTAAAGCGTAGTAAAATATCAAGTAATAACGATTACTTTCGGATTCCTTGCATTACGTCTAAAATAAATAAAAGAAAAAAGCAAAATATTTTTCATAACAAATAAATAAAAATAAGGTGGTTGCTTATGAATGTCGTTATCCATTTTGTTTTTAGTTTGTTCTTTTAAAAAAAAATTACTCCAGCGAAACTCTTTTATAAATCTCCTTTGACAGATTTTCAATATATTTATAGTATCTTTTCTTTATTGAACTGCTTTTGTATTAATCTAACATGTGCTTTGTTGCAACTTTGTAGAGAATTTTATTAAGTTAGTTTAAAATGAAACTGTTTGATACTGTTTTTATGCCATTCATTGTTTAAAAAATCATAAGGTCCACATAGAAATAAAACTTGCGAGAATGCCCTTAAATAAACATTCAAAGCTTAAAAAGATAGATAATATCTTGAAAATGTTATATAAAGCCATTTAAAAGATCTCAGGCATTTTTTATTTTTATTTTTGTTAAATCAAAAAGAAGCCAAATAAGTCTTAGATCAAACTTTAGAATAAAAGTTAACATTTTTTACGCACAAGAACAATAGAAAAAAAGATTACACGCAGTAAATATTGCTTTGTGTGCATTTCCAAGGTTTAAAGTCGTCGAGAACTTTTTCGTAGTTAAACTTTAACTTTTAGAATTGCAAGAGTTGTAACAAATGACGAAGAGATGATCGATCAAGGCATGAATTTCAGCAATCAAGTTTTCGATATATAAATCGTTCGTGTTTATTGCTAAGCACTTTGATGTTCTGACAGTTTCTTCTTATGTTTCTGTTTACCCCCTCATTGTGATTCTTCGTTTGAATATATGTTGCAAGCTCAATTCACCTAATGAATTCATTCTTTTGTAAGAAAAACGAGAATTTTTCTTTCTTTCTTTTCCTGTGCTTGAAGAAATTAAAAATGTAAAGAAGCGTTCTGGGAATTGTAAAGATATTTTTTTCTGTTTTTAAAAATTTGTTTCAACAGTATTGTATGCTGAAAATTAATACGAACTTTGGAAATAAATCGTGATTATTTTATAAAATAATTTTATGGTGAATGTAAAACAAGTTGCCTATTAAAAAAAATAACGCAAGAAGAATGACAGTCTTGCAGTTTTTATGTCATGTTTTCCTATCATTAACGTTATTATTATAGCATTCTTCTGATATGATCTGTCGAAAACTCTGCACTCGTACACAGTGTTTATTTGGTTCTGCCCCAGGTAGCACAATATGTTGCCCAATATTTTTCGATATTATATAATTTTATATGATATTGTACAATATTATAAATTATTGCGCATATTTTTCAATATCTTACAATATTGTACAATATATTTTTTCTCATGTGGGGTTAGCAGACGTGACATTTAGTTAGAAATTTCACAGTTTTGTTTGAATATGTTTATGCCAATATTAACAATTTGTTTTTAATTTTATGTTTCTTGGTTAAGAGGTTTCTCCTTTTTATTCACCAATTTTTTCGGATTTTTATTTACATATTACTAGCAGCACCCGCACGGCATTGCCCGTGGCATGATTATTATTATATCTATTCTCAGAACCTGAAACCATGTAAGAGGAAAAATTAATTTTAAGAATGAGTCCCACTACCACCGGATATAACACGGGCATGTCGCCTCATTCCTTCCTCCTAATAGATCCTGAATATTAACTCAGCTTTCAACAATGAAAGAGAAACACTCAATTAAATGTTTGGTTAAACAATGAAAATGGTTTGAATTGCGTTGCAACAATGAAAAATAGTGTTGTAAATTATACCAAAAAAATTTTTTTAAATTTATTAAAATTAGGGAAAATATTGTATGGCAACTTTTTGGTTTGAAACAAACTCTTTAACGTTTAAAACAAACTTTTTGACTTTTAAAACAAACTTCATTAGAAAGAAAATTGCTTGCTCTTTTTTATGGTGTATCTATTTTCTTCCTACTATAATTTTAGAAAAATATTGATGAATTTAAGGGGAGAGATAAGAAATCTCAAATTATTTTCAAATTTAAGATTCAAAGACGGTTATTTTCAGACATTATGGTTTTTAGGACACTTTTTTTACCGCTTTTCTTGACATTTGTATCTAAAGAGATAGTATTACATTTATTATTGTAATTAGTACAATAAAATTCGCTAACATTTTAAAATAACGAATTTCAAATAATTATAAATTTAATTAGGAATAATTTTGTGTTGGAATATTTAGAAAACATGCATTTAACCTTGACAATATATTACACTGTTAAAATTTCTAAATCACCCAGTTCTAGTTGTGAATCCGATGATAACTGGCCTGAAAAATCCCGCTTCCTTCGGGATCATTATAAATATATTGCATTCATAACGATTCCAGAGTCTTCTTACGGATAAAGAAGATAGGCCTATTTTAAAAACTGAGAAGTCAGTAGCTAAATATGATTTCATTTAATCAGCGGTAGAACCGCAAACTGCCATTAAATAACTACTAAGCTACTCACAAGAAGTGAGGATTTCTTCTTTTTTATTCCTTCATCCTTGTTCCAGCTTTTAGAATAATGGTATTCCTGGAAGTTTCTTAAAATTTAAATAATACCGCTTAACCCTTTCGACTCGACTTTTGCATGATTAAAATTTAACTATGAAAGTAGTTTAATTTAATGTTGACATACTGAAAAAAGTATATTATGAGTTTCAAGTTTTCCACATTTCCCTTTTCCAGGAAATGTCCTGTGTCACAATTATATAGTTGACTGGGACTATTCCAGTAAAACATCTGTAAAACTATCTTTCCTACTATAAGATTAGCATGTCAATGAAACAACTTTACAGTTCCGTAACACTAATCTTGTTACAAAGACAACCGAAACAAAGTCTGCTTTTTGTAATCTGAGGATGTTTCCAGGTTTCTTTAATCATAATTTTATTCCCTGATTCCTTAAGAATACTGGAAACATAAAAATCCATGTGACAGTAGGATTTATTTACCAATAGGGAATGGTCTAATCTCCCTGACGTACACTGAATAGCCAGTAAAATTGGTACAGGCGTGCGTTTGCAAATAACGGGGGTATGCAACCAATCATCGTAACCCGATGCGGTCGGCAATGCCTATAGAAGACAACATATGTCTGACAAATGTATTACATCGGTTCCTGCTTCTGTAATGGCAGGGTATCAAGATTTAAGTGACTTTGAATGTGGCGTTATAATCGGCGCACGAGAGATGGGATATAGAATGTCCGAAGTAGCGATGAAATTTGGATTTTCGCGTACAACCATTTCACTAGTGTACCGTGAATATCGGGTATCCGGTAAAACATCAAATTTCCGCCATCGGTGCAGCCGGAAAAAGATCTTGAAAGACCTGGACCATTGACGTCAGACGCGAATCCTTAAACGAGATAGACGTGCAACACTTCCTCATATTGCCGCGGATGTCAATGATGGGGCATCTACAAGAGTCAGCGTGCGAACTGTTCAACGGACCATCATTAATATGGGCTCTCAGAGCCGAAGGTCTACTCGTGTACCGTTGCTGACTGCATGGCACAAAGCTTTACTCTTCTCCTGGGCCCGAAAACACTACCATTGGACTGCTGATGACTGGAAACACGTTGCCTGGTCTGACGAGTCTCGTTTCCAATTGTATCGGACGGATGCACGTGTACGAGTATTTAGACGACATCATTAATCCATAGACCCTGTTTGCCAACAGGGGACTGTTCAATCTGGTGGAGCCTCTGTGATGGTATGGGACGTGTGCAGTTGGCGTGATACGTCTAGAGACGACTCTGATAGGTGACAGGTACTTAAGCATCCTGCCCGATCACCTACACTCATTCATGTCCATTGTGCATTCCGACGGATTGGGACAATTCCAGCAAGACAATGCTACACCCCACTCGTCGAGAGTTGCTACCAAGTGGCTCCAGGAACACTCTTCTGACTTTAGACCATTGGCCACCTAAATCCCCAGAGATGAACATTATTGAAGATATCCGGGATGCCTTGCTACATGCTGTTGAGAATAGATCTGCGCCACCTCGCACTCCTATGTGGACTGTCCTGAAGGATGAATGGTGTGAATTGCCTCCAAGATACTTTCAGACATTAGTCGAGTCCATACCACATCGTGTTGCGGAACTTCTGTGTGTACGTGGGGCCCTACATGATATTAGGCAGGTGTACCAGTTTTTCTGGCTCTTCAGTGTATATGCCAATTAGGGTTGAAAGGGTTGAACACTAAACAGTTAAAATCGCTTTTTCAAATATTTTATTTTCGTAGAGCGAACATCCTGTTAATCTAGTTATGTTAATACAGGAATAAAATGTCACTTTTTAAAAGCGATTAATACACAAAAGTAACAAGTAAGAGTTATTTTTGTATTATTAAGTATAGAAAATACTTATTTCACTAGGAGGGAGTGAGGTTAAAACTGGTATGAAAAGTTGGAACACTAATATTAAAAATCTGAGAAGCGCTCCCTGAGTTTTTACTAAATAATAAAAGTGAAAAAAGGACTTTATTAATTTTTTATTGGACATTCATGGTGCCCAAAAAGAAAGCGAACTTTAAAAATAGGTCAACGATTTCAAAGATTACCTTTTAATGTGACTTCTTTCTTTCAAATTATTTTCCTTCTCTATTTACATACCGCCTTCAATGAGTCTTACATTGCTTAAATGAGTCCTGGGAATCCTTTTTCAGCGACTGCTAATAAATATTTGCGTCGAATTTTCTTCTATTGTTCCAAATTTTCGACTTTTTAAGTTGGATTCAATTTCAGGAGAAAAAGCAAGTCCACAGGGTTAAGTCTGGAGACTTGAGATATGTTTTTGATCTACATTTGAAAGATCCAGAAATTTTTCACCAGCTGTGATACAATTCAGGTTCTGGTTATCAGTCAAATGATATAAAACAAATTTTATTGGAATGAAATACGCTTGCAGATTATTAGTCAAAATAGTGTGAAACTAAATTTTGCTGAAGCCTAGAATTTCAGCACTCTCGTGGACATTTAAACGATGATTTACACTATCAAAGCACGTATTTCCTGGACGCGAAGATCGTCTCTTGATTGAAGGAACGCCCAGGTTTCGGATTGTCTTTGATGGATGTTCTGCCAGTAACCTTCACAACATATGGACTGGCTATAACGATATTCTCCATAAGCTTGTTGCCATGTTTCAGTAAAGTAGTTTGCCAATGTTCAACGAAATTTCTCAAACCTACAATATAGTCATCCATTCTATTGTGAAAATAAATGACGTGACATTCTCGAAAAAGTGCAAAAGCAAGTTCAAGTTTGATGTTGCGCAAGGTCATTACAATAGGGTTGCTTGAAGCTTAAAGCTCTACTTTAAAAGTTCGGTTGCTTTTTCGACAGGACAGGATATGTATAATGCTTTTCTGAAAAAAAAAACTTTATGTTATATTTCGGAGTAATAATAAATTGTTTAAGATAAGTATCAATTATTGTATACTGAAATGGCAGTAACTGATAGGAATTAAATTTTACAATCTGTATAGAATATCATTGATTGTGTTTTAATGGTAGTTAGGGCTACCATAATTGCCAAGCATTGATGTGGGAAGTTCAAGTGCTAAATAAATAAGACATGAAAAAGTGGATAGGTAATGGTTTATTTTACTCTGATCAAAAAACTCAATAAAGTTTAAGAAATCTAATAAAATGAACACATAGAATAGCAGAAAAGATTCAAGGCTAATCCTTTTTAGTCTTATTTTAAAGTTGATTTTAATTTCTTAATTATATCATTTTCTCCTTTCGCATAATTATAAAATTGGACGCAAGTCATTTTAAAATTACATTGACAATACAACATTGCTTCAATTGCCTCCACTGACAACCACTTTCTTTCGTCCGACCATTGAGTTAAAACCAGAGAAAATATTCTATCCATATTTGCATTGTGGGCTGAAATGGCAAAAACGTTAGACATTATTTCTGATCTTTATATGTTCAAAAAACTTCATCCATTTCTTTTCCACACTCAATTCCATAGTTACTTCACAATTTTTATTGGTATTATTTTTCTCTAAACAATCTCATAGGTATACAAACAGATTAAATAGAATCTCAGAGTTTAGGAAGAAAACGAGGAAAAACCAAGATAAATAGTAGTATTATACTGAGTAGTGAAATACGGTGATAGTCCCGTATACACGGGACGTATGGCAACCCTAATGATAGTTATATTATCCACAAATGTTATGCGAATGTGGTTAATATATAAATATAGATAAGCAATTCAAAGCAATACGAAATTAAGGATCATAAATATTGAATAATAAAGGATCATAAATATTGTACTTTAGGTAAAGCTTAGAAGTACCTTTTCGTGAGTCGTATTCAATCTAAACTGTCGTCTCGGACATTGCATTATTTATAATGCATCATATATTTCGTATCGAAATCAAGCACCTGAAGTTTTCTGTTGTGTCTTTATTTATAAATGCCTTATTTTAAAAAGCGTTTTCAATCATCCTCGACCTGAAGAAGTAGGAAAGTTCTGCAATCATTCATGTACAGCTTGCAATACATTAATTCATATCAGACAACGCCATTGTTCTTTCGATTTATTTCATCAGCTATTGTGAATTATCTGTTCTTTTACTAAAATATAAAACTATTCATAACAGTTTAAATTTTTTATTTTTGCCTTTTATATTGCCTTGTTTTTATAGTATAATATTACTTGTTCCATAAATTTTCATTCACCAATAATTTTTTTCGCTAAATTGCAGTTGAATGTCTAGCTAATGTCTACATCTCTCTGAAGCTAATGCGATTGGTTGAATAATCTTGGTGGAATGCATCTAGTCTTCATTTGGAAAAAGTTCATTTCGGAATTTTGCAGATGCACAGCTGGAAGAAACTAAAAGAATGAAAGACCGTAAAAATGATCTAATTAATTGTTAAGTGCGTTGGAAGAGCAATTACATTTCTCGCACTGTTTCGAAATAGTTGTTTTGGCCTAAGGAAAAAAATGCACTACAATAAAAACTTCTTATAACATAATCTTACAAAAGAACGATCAATTTCCCCCCCCAGAGATATGAATAATTTTTAGTGTATAGCTAAACTTCAGATATATGCATATGTGTGAATGAAATAATTGAGACGCATGAAAATGGTACATCGCATTAACGGTATGAATTTAAATGCATATTCAAGTAGTTTCGGCAAACGGAGTAGAGCAATTTATGCACAACCCGAAGGTAAGGAGTTGAAAAGTTTTGTTATAGTATTTCGTAAATCATATGTAAAAAATGAATTGCGGTTATAATACAGTAAAGCACCGTTTCTACGTCTTTCAAGGGATTGGCGTAAAACAACGTATAAATAAAAATACGTATAATCGAAAATTTAATAAACAGCTTTAATCATTACAAATTTATTGCTACTAAGGCAATTTATTTAAAAATAACAATTTTGAATTTTTTTTAAGATAGTACTAGTATATTACTACACAGAGTATTAAAAACAATAATTACATTTTGAAAACCAATTGACAGAAACTTTTTGGACAGGAAATTTTAACAGCCAATGGTCAGACTCATATTTCCCCTATGATTCAGATGCCTCAGGCACTTCATGCCCTATTTTAACCCACTTAATTAAATATCAGTTTAGTTTTTAATTTTTTAAAGGAATTTCAATTTTTGTTGTGATTAACTTTCTTTAGCATGGTTGATACATTACAGGATCAAAAATATCAAGATAATACAAAAAAATCATAAAAGCTCTTTAGTTTCTTCTTCAAAATATTCATGCTCTAAGTAGAACTAGATACGCGGTCAAAAAGGGTTGTTTTGAAGAAAAAGATTCAAGTTCAACCAGAAAAAATATTTAACAATAAAGAAGGAAGCCATTTAAACTTTTTTTTACTTTTTAAAAATATTTTTAAGCTTATTGCTGCTAAGTTTCATTCGCAATGATCTCTGAAATTAGAATTAATATCTTCAAAGCATATTATAAAAGTTTTCTCCGGTTTCTCTTCATAAAGAAGTAAACTGAAGCGAAAGAATTTTAGAAAATACCTCATGCACAATTAAATAAAACAGAAATAAATAAAAGTAACATAATCTTCTTTTCCATATTTAATGAAAAAAAAGTGCATTTCTCTATCTGAAGTTTTTAAATCTGAAAAGGAAAAAAATAATTCCTTGAAACATTCAAAAAGTCTTACGAGCGGAAAAGATAAAATTAAGCGCTTTTCAGATCGTCTGTACACAGCAAACGATGCTCAGTGTTGCGCATGAAGTGAACTGAAAACATTTCTTCGTCGAATACGAATAACCAGAATTAATAAAAATAAAGAGATACTGCGGTGCACAACACTTGAAATATACAGTAACGCACTTTGAAATAACTCGGAAAGAATAGAATAAAAGATCCAGAAAAAAAGGCATACTCAAGATTTGCACAGATGGCTGACGGAGATTTCTGTTCAAATGGAATAATTAGTTATTAAAATTTTTTATGGTAGTCGTGCAAATTTCTGCAATTCTTTTTCTTCTGAACCTTTTGAGTTTCGAAAAAGTATTAAAACGTTTTTCGGAGAAAAAAAAAAAACGAGTGAGATTATCATGAAGACGCGATTACTCTTTTCAATATGATGTTTAAATTTTGTAACCGGCTTTAGTAATTTTATGAATTGTTGCTAGCGTGGTTTCTTAAGGTCGTATTTTGAATAAGAAGTCTGTTTGCTGTTTATTGAAGGAAAAGGATATTTTAGGCTCCATCGAAATGAAAACGATTTATTTAAAGTATATAATTTAGATTTTAACTTGAAAGTGGAGCTTCGAATTATGTCTAATGATTGCTTACATTTTGCAAAATCGGCTGTCTCATTTGTTGCGCAAGATAAAACGAATCAAATAATTTTTGTAAAAGTTAAAAGTAAATGAAACGGGAAGTTAATCATCGGCATTACGTCATTGATATTGCCTTTCTCGTTTTAATATTGCTTCACCGCAACAAGTTACTGCATATTATATGGAAGTTCAGCGTGTAACGCAGGAAGAGTTTGAATTTCTGACAACACACAATCGAAATCCAACTTTAAGGCATACGATTTAGGAATGGCATAATAGATTTATGACTATATCGTTGCTTTACAAGCAACACCACCTGTCTCAATTTTTTGAAATTTCAAAGAGGAATATTCAAATGAATTTTTAGCACCAATAACGAATATTTCTAAATTTTTTGCACGTCTGGTAGGAACATGTGGTCTCATGTTCATAGCAGATCTTAAGAAAAATTCAGAAATATTCGTTATTGGTGGCGAAAAATTCATTTGAATCTTCCTCTTTGAAATTTTTAAAAATTGAGACAGGTGGTGTTTTTTAAGCGGCAATATGTCGATTCCCCTATGCTTAGGGTTTCCATACTTCCCGTATATACGAGACCGTCACCGTATTTCACTGCTCAGTCCCGTATTACTATTTGTCCCGCTTTCTGCCTAATATTATTTAGAGAAAAAGGATATCAACCAAAACTACGAAGCAACTATGAAATTGAGTATGGAAGAGAAATGACTGAAGTTTTTTGCAGATGAAAAGTATATTGATCAGAAAGCATGTTTAATAAAGCTATGCGAATACGTATTTGCCATTCCAGCCCACAATGCAAATGTGGAGATATTTTCCCTCATATCAGCTCAATGGTCGGACGAAAGAAACAGGTTGTCAGTGTAGACAACTTAAAAAATTTAGATTTGTCATTATAATTTTAAAATGATTTGCACCCAATTTTATAATTATGTGAAAGAAAAAAAAGGATAAAGAAAGTAAAATCAACTTTAAAAAAATGAAGGAGCTAAAATGCTTGCATTCTATGTGTTCTTTTTATTAGATTGCTTAAACATTAGTGATTTTTATCAGATAAAATAAACTATTACCTACCCAATTTTGACGTGTTTAATTAATTTCGCACTTAAACGTCCCGTATCAATGCTCGGAAATTATGGCAACCCTACATATTCTTGATAGAACCTGGTTGGAAATATCTTACTGACCCGATGTTTTGCATACGGCTTATGATGCAATGTTCTAAACATTATCATGAAATATTTATTATCATTATCATTATTAAACTTTATTTTGCTACTTTCTTTATAGAATGCAAAAAAAGTAAGTGTATATCTTTGTTTTTTTTTTAATAATTTTTTGAAAGTGTAAAAAGTTTTTCGGACACGTGTAACTATTAAAGGCAACATTTTCTAATTCAATTTGAAACCAAAAATATTTTAGAAGACTTTTTTTTCTTTTTTGAACAATGTAATAGAAGATGCAGATAAAAAAAATTCGGCGAGTTCATTCATGAAGTGATTAGCTCCTGTTCAATTAAAGAAAAAAAATATGTTAATTAATTAGTAGACTGTGAAAGTAAAATGTAACGCTCTCCACTGATTAAGTAACTAAATTTCCCAGCCAGAGAAAACATAATTAATTTACAAAAATCTAATTAAGCTTCTGTAGACTACCGAAAAAGATGCTCAACCTGCCTGTATTGTTTCGTTCTTATTCAGAGATTTCAAAAATCAGAGTAGAAGTATAAAAAGTTTAAAAGGAAGACCAATTATACAGGTTAGTCTTTATTAAGATGAACATTTTTTCATTATTTTTGCTTCTCAGTGCTTCCTGGATTGGAAAAAAAGTCAATCTTCTTTTAAAATAATATAATAGCGATTACTTTTTCTTTTCATAACCATCGTCAATTCGTTTACCAAGTGAAAAATCAGAAGTATTTTATGGTGAATTCAAGTATGCAAAATTTGACATTTCTTTTGCACATAAGTAGTCGTGCTATCATACGAAGGAGCGAATTCTCATTTTTGTACTCTAGGTGGTTCCTAAAAGCGGGTGACCGCTTAAAAAAGACCAATTTTATTAAAATTTAAGTAAGATAGTTCCAGTTTTAGATAATCTCCTGCTGCTCCTCATAAATACTTATGGCACACTGAAAAAAGCATTATAACTCAGCATTTTTAGCAGTATATCCAGATCTCGAGCAAGTTAAGAAAGAAAAATTTAAGCATGCTTTCTTAGTTACGAGTTTAGATAAATCCTGCCATAATTCGAGATAGGTAAATCATGTTAAGGTAAGTTCAGGATTTTCTTCGGAAACATGTTCCCGTTGTAGAAGTAGGTTTGAATATACATTTTATCACACAAACACCTCTGGGGCATAAATGAAATTGATATTCTTAGAGCATTTGAATAAACTATTTTGTTTCTTCTCGATATTTGTTTGTTAAGTTTTCAGGAGATTCGTGTTGAAGTTACAAAACTACCCGGAACCAACGTGAACCATTTGACTGCATATGTTGACGCAATATGCTTTGTAATATACAGGGTTGTTATAATTAAAGTTCGCCTGTTCAGAAGGCCCTAGAGCTGGTTCTAGGACTCCAAATGCAATAAAGCTTCACTAGTATGTTGTACAAGTGATGCGCTTTATGAACCCCTCCCAAAAAAATGTGAATAGGTGGCGCTAAGCCATTAACTGACATTTGATTTTTTTTATATACAGAAGCAAAACTGAACAGGCCATTTGAGTTCTTTTTTAGTTTAACTAAAAACGCAGCCAAAATTCAGCTCTGAATACAAAGTTTAATCTCGTTCAAAATATCGTTCACATGAAAGATACTGCGCCACCTCACATTATAATTTTCTTGTTTTCATAAGGAAAAAGAGAAGAAAAGATAGCATAGACAGAATTTTCAAGAAAAAAAGGGCGTGTGGGGATGTACTTTGTTGCATGAAAACAGTATTTTGAACGTAAAAAAAGGACTTTTCTTTCAGAACTGAATTTCGGCTGCATTTATAGTTAAACTAAAAGAATTCAAATGAGCTATTCAATTTTTTTTTAGTTAAACTAAAAAGAATTCAAATGAGCTATCCAATTTTGCTTCAGTACCAACAGAAATTTGCATAAATCACCTCACATATTGGCACAGCGCCACCTATTGAAGGACATTTTTATCTTTCTTCCTTTTCACCCTCTCTTTTTTCCCCTTATTTTTTTCGGTTTTTATAGAGCGCAAATGTTGAATTACATTGTAGAGAATTTTTCTTGTTTGGAACCAGAAAACTTGCTCTAAAGCCTACCAAATAGGCGAACTTTAACTGTAACAAACCTGTAGATAATTTATCAAAAGATTAAAGTATTTTGAAGATTTTAGACGTTTTAGATCACACTGACCAGATACATTATCTGGAATACTTTTTCTTGTTCATCCGTCGATTTGTACGTGTGTATTTGAATGTCGGAACTCAAAATTGCCAATATATAAGATTTCACTTGCCGATCCTACACCAAATTTCTAGATATCTGTCAAATTTTACGTTAAATTTGTTGAAAAGATATTTTGCTACCCGTATAAATGATTTTATTTCCTTTAGTAAGAACATAAAAAAGGACTACATATAGAAAATTGTTTTTGGGCATACACATTACCATCACTTTGAATGAAAATATTAAATGAATCATTAATTATTAAATTTATTTACTCTTTAAAGCAATCTCAAAAATATGCACAATTTTTAGTTGTTGCGTTTATTTATATGCAGGTTGCACTCTGTTCCAGTGAACATTTTAAATATCTTTTATGTGAGCAGGATTAAATTTCTATGATAATTTTCTTTGCATGATGGAAATAAAGAAATTCATAAAAGAGATAAAATATCAAAACCATATATTAGTATCTTTCAACAGATATAAATTTGAATTTTACGTTGGCCTAAAAATCTCGTTCTTAGAATAACTATTTTCGTAATGTAGAAACACATCAAAATTATGAAACT
This sequence comes from Araneus ventricosus, assembly GCA_013235015.1. Classification (NCBI taxonomy): domain Eukaryota; kingdom Metazoa; phylum Arthropoda; class Arachnida; order Araneae; family Araneidae; genus Araneus; species Araneus ventricosus. The sequence continues at coordinate 114,753 of BGPR01004095.1, forward strand.
GAGAAAAAGCAGCAGTGACTTGCCATCAGTGGAAGAGGTAACTTTTAGTACTTAGAGAGAGGTTTTATTGACGTTTTTTGACAAAAAGTTACAAGTATCATTTACGTAGAAGTGTACGAGAAAGACGAAGGGAGAATAATAATGACTTTTAAAAATTTGAGAACACCCGTACGATATGTTGAACAATGTGTTACCATGGCAATCGTATGACAATTTGCGAAATGTTAATTTATGCAATTTGTTACCATTATCTTGTTCCGTCTGAAAAGTTTTAAAATTGCTCTAAAATATTCATTCAACCTTCCATAAATACTCTGCAAAGAAGCGACACAATTAATTAATAGAATTATATCAAATTTTCAACAATTAGCAATCGACGCTTCGGTGGTTCCTGTATCGAATGAATTTATACGAGCGAATTTAATCGGAGCATTCGGTTGAAGGGAGTGCCGACGTTTTCGTTGGAGCAAACATTCCGCCCGCATGTCATGTCGGCGCCGAAGCTCTATCCGCCATTTTCCTTCCAGTAATTAAAGAAGGAAATCAACTGAGATCAGATGTTTACTGAGGATTTTAAACAGGGGGATTTTAAACTGAAAGGGAAACAAATGCCAAGCTGCTTGACAGGCAAGAGGAAGTTCTGCACTGTCAGCAAAGCTGTCTCCAGAAAATCAGATATTACGTGTTTCTTATATTAAAAGAGAATATATTCCTCCTAAAGACTTTTCTACCTTTTAATTTTATAGAGAATGTTTTTGTGTTACCGAGAATATTTTGAAATCATCAGGCTCGAAAGAAGATATTTTCATTGCCTAGATTTGATGATTTTTAAAAAAATATATTTCATACTGTTGCGTTGGAAAATTATGATTTTTCAAACTTCCAACGAAGAAGAAACGAAAATGAATTTGAAATCTTTATTGCACTAGATATATTCAAAATTTTACAATTTGTCATTTCACTTGTAATCTACGTCCTAGGTCAGTTTAGAGTTTCTTGAATCTTCCTACATAGATTGTTCCCTATTCACTACGATCTGATTTATTAACTAAAAATAAGATCCTGTGCAAGAGCTGAACGAGAACTGAAATAGAACGCATTATTCCATGTATCTGCAATTGTGGCATTGAATTATCGAAATAAAAATGGACGAGAATACATTTTTAAATGTTTATATAATATGATGCTGCTGCGTTTAAGAACGTCTCATGATTTACATATTTTAATTTAGAATTACTGATTTTGATATTATTTATTAAAATTTATTGAAAGTTTTTTCACTGAGTTGCCATTTGATATAAGCGATGCAACACATTCAAAATCTCTTCTGAATATCACGAAATTTTTAATATTGATAAGGATATAGGATTTCTGTAACGAACAATTTATAAACATGAGCATTGATTTTTGGTTGATTCCAGGTGTATTTCTTGCAACTTAAAACATTTATTAAGATATCACTCTTAATTTTGTAAGAAAGAAAAAGCGCCACATTTCCTCTGGATTAACAATTTGAAAACTTTGCATGACCATTCTGTTTTTTTTAATACTAAATTACATAAATTTTGGAAAACAAAATCTAATAAGGATGCAAGAAGAGTCAAATAATTATCTCATCAGCAAAATAAATAAATATAATTAAATAAAATGAAGAAGAAATTAATCATTGAATTAATTTAAAATTAAGTAAATGTTTTAATTAATTAAAAAATATGTTTATTATTTAATGCATTATTTATTACTTAAATTATGCAAAGTATGTAAAGCTAACGAAATAATATGTAAAGATAACGAAAAGCCGAATGAAAAAGCAAAATGTAAATAAAATTAATAACGAAAAAGGCATAGAGGGTGTTTTAAAAAAAAGACGTATCTAAACTTTAAGGATAGGTCAGACATACGATAACAACAAAAAACCCATTGATGCTATCAACAAATAGCATTTAAAATAAAACAGCGCTTTCCAAAATGCCGATATGCTTCTGAACCTCAACAGTATTAAACTGGAATTTTTTATATAAGTAGGCCTATATATTTGGCTCTGAAGTTGTGAAAGGAAAATTACGCTGCCTTTCGCGCATGCTCAGTAAATAATTACTACTATAAATGCTTATCTACTTCATTGCATATCTTCTCTAATATTCAAAGTATTTACTTCAAATTTAAATACAATGCTTCCCTAATATGTTGTCACGTATTTTGTAAGTTTCTTACAATTTGGATAAAACTCCGCACCTATGAGCAAAACACATGTGGAACAATTTGAGATTTTTTAAGGAAACCTTTATATCTTCCCAGATATTCGTATTATCTTTACGAAAATGCATGTAAATATTGCGCATATCACACAAAAGAATTGATAAAAGTAGCAAAACATTATCAGCTTTCTGTGAAGCGCGGCGATCGAAAATCTCTTTACGACCTAATCAATTTCTGGTCGTTCCCCTAAATGCCCTCGTGACCGAATCTTCAATGTAAATTGCGAATTAAAACCTATCTTTCTAAGGTCGAAGTTAGAAGAAAATTCATACAGTCTTTCGGGAGATATTCGAAAAAATTCGAAATTTGATTCTGCATACCTCACCCAACATTAAGGTTTGGCCAGGCACAAGCGACTGCATCCAGCTGCTTCACAGAAAGCTGATAATGCACATTTTTTTGGAATATCTCCCGAAATGTTGGATGAATTTTCCTCGAATTTCGATCATATAAGGAATATGTTTATCTCACAATTTACCTTAAAGATTTGGTCTCGAGAGAATTTAGCAGACCGTCCACAATTTGATGAATTCGAAATGGATTTTAGCTTACCTCGTTTCACAAGAAGCTAATAATGGCTTGCATCTTTCATCAATGATATTGTGTAATGTACGCAATATTTACATACATTTTCGTAACAATAACACGAATATTCTGGAAGATAAAAAGTTTTCTTTAAAAAAAATCTCAACTTTTTCTCATGTTGTTTGCTTATAACTTGCAGAGAGTTTAACCAAATTGTTTGAGATTTACAGTATACGTGACAATATGTTAGAGAATACAATATGTATTTAAATTTAAAAAAAATACTTTGAATATTAGAGAAGATATGAGCATTTGTATTGAGCAATTTTTTTACTACGCATGCGCGAAAGGTAGTGTAACTTTTCTTCCAGAACTTCAGAACCAGATATATGCCAGGGCAACTTATATATGTAAATATTCCAGTTCAATGCCGTTAAGATAAAGAAAGATATCGGCATCTTGCAGCGCGGTTTAAATTTAAATGCCATATGCCACCTCCGAATGGCGTTTGAACACCCATTCAAAATAAATTTATGTTGGGATATGTAGGATAATATCGACTTAACGTGGACAATATATTACCATGTTAAAATTTCTAAATCGCCCAATCCTAGTTGTGAATCCGATAATATCTGGATTGAACAATCCCACTTCCTTCGGTTTCATTATAAATATATTGCATTCATAAAGATTCCAGAGTCTTCTTACGGATAAAGAAGGTCTGTTTTAAAAATTGAGAAGTCAGTAGCTAAATATGATTTCATTTAAACAGCGTTAGTTCCGCGAACTACCATTGAAAAAAATACTAAGCTATCGAGAGAGAGACAAGAAGTAAGTATTTCTTCTTTGTTATTCCATCATACCTGTTCCAGCTTTTAGAATAGTGGTATTCATGGCAGTTTCTTAAAATTTGAATAATATCGTTTAAACATTAAAAATTTTCAATTGTTTTTCAAATATTTTATGTTCACAGAGCGAACATCCCTTCAATCTTGTTATTTTAGTACAAGAACAAAATGTCACTTTTCAGAAGCGATCAACACACAAAAGTAACAAATAAAAGTAATTTTCTTATTATTAATTATGTAAAATACGAATTTAATTCGGAGGGAGTGAGATTAAAACTGGTATGAAATGTTGGAATACTAGTATTAAAAATCTGAGAAGCACTTCCTCAGTTTTTAAGCTTTTACAAAAAAATAATAATCGGAAAAAAAGGACTATTAATTTTTTATTGGACATTCCTGGTATACCCCAAAAGAAATCAAACTTTCAAAATAAATCAATGATATCAGAGATTACCTTTTAATGTGACTTGTTTCCTTCAAATTACTTTCTTTCCCTATTTCTTATCGCTTTCAACGAGTCTTGCATTGTTTAAATGACTCCTGGGAATTCGTTTCAAGGAACCGTTAATAAGTTTCGCGTTGGAATTCCTTCTCTCTCTTCTATTGTTTGAAATCTTCGACTTTTTCAGGTGGATTCAACTTCAGGAGCAAAAGCAAGTTCACAGGGTTAAGTATGAAGAGTTGAGATATGTTCTAGAGCCACATTTGAACAATCCAGAAAAATTTCACTTACTGTGATGCAACTCGGGTTCTGGTGATCAGTCAAGTGTTATGGAACAAATTTTATTGCAATGAAATATACCTGCAGATTACCAGTCAAAAGAGTGTGAAACGAACTTTTGCTGAAGCCTAGATCTTCAGCAATCTCATGGATATTTAAATGATGATTTATACTATTAAAGCGCGTATTTCCTGGACGTGGATAATCTGTAAAAGTAGCTAGGTTTTCCTACTGAAATATATTAGTGGTGCAGTCGCATAAAAAGCAGTGTCGTGACGCTCTGAAAGCAATGCCGGAACGCTCTAACCTGGCTGACAAAAATGTCGCTGTTTTAAAGACGTTTTCAGAATTTTTTTCTTATTTCATTCTCGTGAAAAAGAAGCATCTCCGGACGGCGTTCCGGCTCCACTACACCCCCGGAAATAATTTACCTGTTGGTAAATTATTTCCGGGTAGGTTTTTTTTTTTTTTTTTTTTGTTTAGCAGATGGACTGCAGTGCTTAACCAAGA
>BGPR01004096.1:0-34184 GCA_013235015.1 Araneus ventricosus
TCTTTGTCTTCCACCATCTAAAATGTGCAAGAATTCAAGTGGTGTTCTGCAATGTGCTAACGTTTCGGTATCGCTGTGGATTAAATTGTGTCAAATGCTTCAACGAAAATAGCGAAGTTACATATTTCTTTAATTAATCAAGTGCACAAAAAAAATGCAGCTGCTGGGTAGGGGGGAAAATAAATAAAAGAGATCATGATCTTCGTTGTTTTTAATGATGTTATTTTAAATTACTTTGCATTTATAATATATTTTCTTTCATTATAAAATCATTGCTAAGAACAAATCTACAACAGCATTGCTACAACAAATATAGATTTTCAAGCAAACAGTATTTCAATTGAGCATTATGGAACAAATGTTATGGAATTACAAATAAACAGTTTTTTAAGTAAACCGTTTGGAACAGAGTGTATAGATTCAAAACAGCAGAGGGGAGACAGCTCTCCTAGAATGAGTCACAAATGTATAGGTTCTGTTTTGCGTGAATTTTGCTATGCTTTTTCAGATTATCTCTTTGTGAAAATGCTTTTCCACAGATTTCACACGAATGTGGTTTCTCTTTCGTATGCGTCATGTAGTGGCGCCTCAAATTTTTCTTGTCCGCAAATTCTTTGCTGCAGGTTTCACACGAATATGGTTTCTCTTTCGTATGCGTCATGTAATGGCGCCTCAAATTTGTCTTATCCGAAAATGCTTTGCTACAGGCTTCACAGGAATGGGGTTTCTCTTTCGTATGCACCCTGTAGTGGCGCCTCAAACAGGTCTTTTGTATAAATGTTTTGCCACAGACATCACAAGCGTGAGACTTCTCTTCTGTATGAATACGATAATGAGATACTAAGTTGTTCTTCCACGAAAATGTTTTGCCACAGACATCACAAGCGTGAGGCCTCTCTTTTGTATGAATTCGTTGATGAAGTAATAAGTTGCTCTTCCTCGAAAGTTTTTTACCACAAACCCCACAGATGTGTCCTTTTTCTTGCGTGTGGATAACAGGCAATTTTTGGCCTTCTTTGTGTTTTTCACAGTGATAATTAAAGCTGCTCCTAAGGCAAAAAGTGGCAAAACATATATCACACGCAAATGGTTTCTCTTTCGTGTGTGACCTGTAATGGAGCATCAAACTGCTCTTGTGAGAAAATGATTTGAAACAAACTTCACAGGTATGAGGCCGCTCTTCGGTATGCATAAGATAATGAACAGATAAGCTGTCCTTTCTCCCAAATTTTTTCTCGCAAAGAACACACGTGTGTTTTTTTTCTTGCGTGTGATTAATGGAATGTTTATCTAAGCTAGATTTGTCAGAAAACCGTTTGTTGCATGTTTAGCACACATAGCTCCTATCATCCATATGAATTTTGTAATGCCTGTTTAGATTTGATTTTTTAGAAAATCCTCGGCCGCAAATGTCACAAGAAAAACTTTTTTCACCGGTATGGGTTTTATAATGAACATTCAGTTTACATTGCGTAACAAATGCTTTTTCGCAGATTTGGCATTTGAAAGGTTTTTCTCCAGTATGAATAAAGTAATGGATTTTCAAATTGTTGGGATATTTAAATTTTTTGTTGCAGACGTCACATACGTTCGACATTTCATCTAAAGAAACAGATATTTTTTCTTTCAGTTCAGAGACACGTTAGTACACTTTTCAATCGAATCACACAGCACTCCACAAATAATACGTCACATACGATTGAGATTTCTCCTAAATAAATAGATAATTTTTCTTTCAGTTCTCACACACAGTTTTCAATCGAATCACACAGCACTCCACAAATAATTTATAGCTTTCTGAAATTTTCAGAAGTGCAGAAGGGTACTGTGACGTAATTCCATCCTTTTTATTTCTTTATTTTGTTTTTCTTCCTTCTTTCATATATATATATATATATATATATATATATATATATATATATATATATTTAAGAATTTATATAATTAGAAGAAAAATAACAGTGATAATTTCAACGAAATAGTCTTTCTTCGTAGGTTCGCGTTTCACATTGGTTACAGTATCTAGGTATGGGGATGGAGTCACATATATATTTTTCATCATGCTTTCTTATACATGACTGCTCTTATTTCCTATGAATTCTGTTTCAACTGTTGTCGTACACTGGTACCTCTTCCAAGGAATATTTGTTTCAGCTTTCTATTTTCTCGGATTTTTTTCGACAAAATGGAGAAAACATTTCTTGTATACTTATTAGGCGGATGCCTTTCATAATATTTTGTTCCTGTTGAACAATGGCATTTTTGAAATTTGCTTGTCTGTAGTGTTATGAAGGGACTCAAATCTTCTCGTGAGCTTCAGAATCGCAGCTCCCAACACCGGAGGTACATAATTTGTAAGCCGTCGCCGTAGAGATTTGCGGAGAAGGATTTTGTTGCTTAAAGAGTATGGATTTGTAGTTTAACTGTAAATTAGTATAAAACTACAGAAACAATGGTTGATAATTGCATCCAACGTATCACACCGGAGATTTTTCTTTCTTTAATTTCCGCATTACATGCTTTTATTTTCAATCCATATTATTATCAAAATTCGAATTCACTTTTAATTGCGGGGTTTTTTTCCGAGCGCATAATCTTGGTTGTCTTTTATCTCCGCTTGGATTCGATTCGGAAAGTGGCATTACATTCATTTCACCTTATTCAATGCTTTACATTTGCTGAATACTAGTTGATAAGTGAACAATAGGCCTCGAGTCTAAGATAAATAAATCTAAGATCTGTTCTTCATCGCAGTGTAAACGCTGCGGTGAAGATTTAACCAATCTTATATCTTTTTTTCCTTCTTCGTATGAGAATTATTTACACGTCTCTGCTTTTATAAGTTTTCTCAAAATAACAATAAATGTTTGTTTTCATCAGCAATTAAAAAATTGCAATTAAATGTCATTTACTATTATCGGTAATTTTAGAGGGTATATAAATGGTGTTGCAAATTGATAACAAGCAAAAAATGAAAATCGTCTTAATAAATACGCAATAAAACGTTACACGATAACAAATAATCTTATTCAAATTTTCAGAGACAGAACCGTTGGCTAGAATTTTTAGAAAATATACTAACAAGAAAAAAGGAAGACAGGATTAGATGGAACTAAAAAGAAACTCAAACACAGAACTATGATCTTATAAAATTTAATTAATGGATTTCGATTTTGGATTGCCTTCTTCATATCTTTCGTATGTTATTTTAATTTTAAGTGCAATATCTTATTTTAAGTTTAATTATTGTTTGTAGTGCAATATCTTTCTATTCCCTGGTGATTTTTGCAACACTTACACAATGATTCTTTCTATATTAGTTTATTTATTTTAATTGCTTGTGAGAAAATATTTGAATATTTGGTTTTTAATTTTAGTATGAAAATGTAGCTTTTTTTCATTTTAGGATTTAGGAATATTGCAATGTGTGATCGGATTTGTGTACTAATGTTTTGATACTATTAAGTAATATATATATATATATACAAATAAGAAACAATCATAACAGAATTGTAAAAGCAACATATACAACATAAACATTCATAATACAAAATGTCAAGAAAATGCCGAGAGTTCTTATAAAGAGAAAATAAACAAAAGAGGCATATATATATATATATGAAAGGGGAAGATAATTTAAAAATCCTAATCATCATACCTTAATTTTTAAATACACTCTTTTCCTTTTCTATCATCATATCTTTATTCTTCATCGTTTTCTCAATGTAGACCGTTTTCATCTTTGTTTCCATCGGTTTCTTAATCTTAATCGAAACTCCTCCAACCTTAAAAGTTTGGCGCAAAAGAAAGTAACTTGATATTTCGTAAACATCCGAACCCTACATGACGCGTTAGGTTCATTCCTTTGTTACGTCTCCCGTTGGCTCCATCCCTCAGTTTTAGGTTCGTAAAATTATTTCTAATATTTGGTATTTCATTCGAATTCTTTGTCTATCATTATGTTCGGGTAAAGAATAGTGTTTTTAGCTTTATTCTAACACTGTTCGCAGAAAACATTATGATTTCTCTAATTTTTTAGCGGTTCGTATAGATTTTACTTACCCTGATGAGCATACATACGCTTTTATCGATAAACTACAGTATTTCCATTTAATTTCAACATTGATTGATTTTCATGACATTGATATATATATATATATATATATATATATATATATATATATATATATAGAGTATAAATCGAAAAATGAAAGAGTATAAAATGTGAAATGTAAAACGCAATAAAAGCACAATAACGTTTCTTCAGGGGATGAAGTTATTGTGAATTGCTAAATTTAAAAGTTTGACATTTTCTTGCAATCAGTTATGCCGCAAGGCCTAAAACACTGATTTTCATCCCTAATGCCAAACCAACCAAAAAATAGAGAGAGGAGTTTTGAATAATTAAAACAGAATTACGATGTGATAACATTAGAGAAAAGTAAGAAAAAATATTTTACGTACCAGAAGGACGGATGTTGACGTGGCAGTGTTTGCGGAGGGTCACGGTACAGACTGGCGTTGAAGGGGTGTGAACAGCGTGTCAAGTTACAGTTTTCGCGCTTAACTTTGGCTGTTGCCAGGGGAGTGTAGTGTGTTGTGAACGATGAAGATTAAAAGGAAGACGATAACGATAGATAGCGCAGAGAAATAGTGGAAGAAATCAGTAAAAATTGAGACACCAGTGAAAAATGCTTAAAAGATGCGTTTTCGAGGTAAAATATCAGACATTACCGACTTGAGTGACCCTACCACGAAGATTATACTTCGCGTCGGCATCTCTCTGATAAGTAATCCTTTACTTACATCTTAAATCCATTAATCAGAGGTTCGTAAAGTGAGGGGGGAATTTTATTAGTGTTGAGGCTATTTCTTAAGTGCATGATTTGCTTTTTGGCAGAAATAGTGTTATTGCAAATTTTGTTGATTCTTATAAGTTGATTAATAATTGTGTTTTTGTAGATTTTATATGAGATATTAGAGTTCCAAAAAATAAATTTATTGACTTTAAATTTGAATTCGTTTCTTTTGTCGTGAATGTCAATTTTTAAGTCGTTTTCGTGGTCTAAGCATAAATCAAGAAAAATCGCTGGAGATTGATTGTTGCTGGTTTGAATTAGTTTGAGTTCTTCTGTGTAGATGGTATTGCAAATAGAGCTGAAGTCTTGAAAATTAAAAATTATAATATCGTCAATAAATCGGAAGGCAGAGTGGAGGTTTAAAACGAAATTTCTTTCGAAGAAATGAAGAAAGAGGTTGGCTAGTAAAGATGAGAAATTTATTCCTTGTGGGATGCCTTTTATTTATTGGAAAATATTTTCTCCGTTAAAGTTAAAGTTGTTGAATATGCAGTAGTTGATAAGGTCTTCCCAGAAAGTTAGTGGGATTTTAAAGAGATTTTTAAGATCGTAGAAGTAGTTCATTAGTACCTCTTGTAATTTATTTATTGGAATACTTGTGAAGAGATCTTGAAAGTCGTAGGTTTCTATTGTATCAATTTTGTTATTATTAAGGAATTCAATTACTTTGTTATTGTTTTTTATAATCCATGTGAAATTCTCTTGCTCAATATGATTTAGGATGATATTAAGATGTTTTGAAAAAATGGTTCCAGGTTTGTTCATGTAGGTGTTAGTGCCGCAGGTGATATATCTGAATTTAATTGGCTGTTTATGAAATTTTGGATATATAACAATATATGGTAGATTATTATTGGTATTATGACATTTAATCTTTTTGTTAAGAGCTGAAATTTTTTTCTTAATGGTGATAATATTTGATTTATTGAGTTTGTAAGTTTCTGATGATTTTAATTCCTTATCTAAAATTTCGAGATAGAATTTTTTGCAGATAATTGCAATGTTCCCGGCAACTTTATCAATAGGGGTTATGATGAATTGTTCTTGCAGAGCTTTGATACTATCCTTGATATTTCGGTAGTCATATTTTTCGTAATTAGGATTGTCTTTTTTGTAATTGTTTTTTATGAACTGTTTAAAGTTGAAGTATATTGACCATTTCCATTCGGTGAAGAATTGCACTGGTATATTGAATTTGGAGGCAAGTTTTAGGCAAAAGTTATCCAAATCATTAAGAAAACTTTTGAAAATTTTATTAATGGAGATCTTGAAAATAGGACGGAATTTTGTACCTTTGATCATTAGTTCCCTTAGTTCTTTATTGTCAATAATGTCTAGGTTACCGGTTAAAATGTGTTTATGGAAGGGATCTATGTATTTATTATATTCTTCTGTATTGCAAAGGCATTGAATGTTATTTCTATTGGTCCTAACATCTTTACAGAAGGAATTGTAGTTGAAGATTCTTCTACCGATATTTGTATCATATTTAAAGCATTTTTAAACTTCAATATTTTTGATTGGAAAAAGATCCGTAAATTCTTGGAGTACTGCATTGAATTTAAATTGGTCGTAAATTGGATTTTTAAAGTTGATAGTCATGTAAATTATTGTTTTTTCTTGATGTTTGTTAGGCGATTTGGCTTCTGCAAGTGCTGAAAAGTTGTGATGTAGTGCAGTTTTTAATATTGATCATTGTATTTTGGAAAATATCGTTTAGTCCATATGGAGCAATAGTTTTAAGTTTTAGCATGTAGAAATTTTCTCTTTCTAATCTGGTAATTTTGTCTGGGATAATGTCAAGTATATAAAGGGAGATTTTACTGAAATCGTGTTGATGGAAATGGTTAAATTCTATATTAAATTTTTCCGTGTTTTTATACAGTTTAATATCCGATCGGTGTGCATTAATCCTTAAGTTAAGTGAATTGCTGGTCTGTCCTACGTAACCCATTTCGCAAAAGCCACATTTTAGATAGTAAATTACATTAAAGCTCTTACATCCATATTCAATAGTTTTATATATATATATATATATATATCAAGTTCGCAATGATGATACTTTGATTCCTGGTTGCAAAATCGACAATTGTATTTATCTTTTGAAGTGTACCATTTGTGATATGAAATATGTGGGTCAGACCAGCAATACTATCAATATTAGAATTAACCAACACAGACATGATATAAAAAAATATTCATTACATTCTTCTTTTAACGCCGAATTTGAGCACTTTAAGCGTCACAGTTTTGATAATATTTCTATTAAAATTTTGGATATCGTTCCTGATAAAAACAATCGCCTTTCAAAAGAAAACCTTTTTATGCTCCAATACAAAACAATTATTCCATACGGTCTTAATGACCTTTTTAATAGCACGCAGATTTCTCCTGACAATTCCTGTACATTTAAGCTTTTTCATAACACACATCATAAGACTTCTAGAGGTTGTAGAGGAAAAAGGATTAAAAAAAGACCTTCTAAATCAGTTTCTGACCTTTTTACTGAACTTGAGGCATTAGAACTTTCTTTTGCAAACTCTTATCTGTGGGCTCCTGTCAAGAATTTTGTTTTCTCTTTAAGATCTAACTTGCTTCTTGATTTATTTTCAAACTTTGGTTCATTTAAGTCCAATAACTTACATTTCAAAACTCTCATTTTAGATCTTTTGAAACAGAGATTGTCAAAAATTCCTACTAAAGATCCTACTAAAAAGTTGCATTTCATTTTTAATTTCCAGCATCCTACTTTTGACAAGATTCCTTTCTCTTCCATTTTCAATTCTGCTCAGCAATTTTTTCCCATTAAAAACATTTGTTTACAAAAAACTTTTAAATATAATGTTCCTTTTGGCAGAAAAATCTTCAATTACAATAATGCCTCATCTGACACTGTAAATCTTAAAAAAACAGCTAATTGTTTTTGTGATAAAGACTCCTTTTCTCAATTTATTGACAAAGATTCTGGCCATATTGTTACTGGTAGTCTAGACATTGTTGAGAATTCAGATCTTAAGAATATCATGTTAAAAGGTCCAAAATTCAGACCGATTTTTCATGTTTCTCTTCCTTCCATACTGCATAAACTTCTGAGTAATATTGATGATTTCTGTTTAAAAACTTCTAATGCTTTTTCTATCCCCATTGAATTTTTCATTGAGTGGAAATGGAATCTTTATTACCTTTTGAAAAAGTCTTTATCCTTCCATTATAAAAATTCCGAATGTTTTGATTCTTTTAGATTTTCTAATATTAAAATTGCTATTGAAGACTTAAAAAGTAAATTCATCATCACTCCTATCGACAAAGCATCCAATAACTATGCTTTTATTTGCAAACAGCATTACTATAATCTTCTGGATAAGGAACTTCAAAATTCTGCAACATTCAAAAAGTCCAACTTTAATATGAGTACAATATCCAAAAAAATTCTTGCTTTCTATAAATTCTTCAAAATTAAGAAATTCAATTTTTGCTTTCCTTATATTACTATTAATCCAAAATTTCATAAAAATCCTATTTCTTATCGTTTTATCACTTGTGGAACTTCTTCATACATGAAGCAACCTGGTTACATTTTCTTCAATCTGTTAAAAAAATTATTGAATGTCATTTGTTCAGAAGGTTTTACTTGGATTATTAACAATAATAAACCGGTTATTGATTTCATTCACAATAATAAGAACAGTATTTCTTCTATTGAGACTTTTGACTTCAAGGATCTTTTTACAAGCATTCCTCTAGCCACTCTTCGAGAGGTGCTTAACTCTTACTTTTTTGATTACAAAAATATTCTCAATATTTCTTTTGAGTATTGGGATAAATTATGTAATTTTTGCATATTTAATAATTTTATTTACAATGGGGAAAGTATTTTTCTCCAATCACATGGCATTCCTCAAGGATCTTCATTTTCTTCTATTACAGCTAACCTCTTCCTTCATTATTTTGAGAAGAATTATTTACTTCTTCATCCTCAGGCTTTCAGATTCGTAGATGATCTTATTGTTTTTAATCATGGATCATTTAATATTACGTGGCAAAATATTTATCCTTCAGCCTTGCTTCTTAAACAAACAAACTGTAATCAGTTTGAAGCGGATTTCTTAGATCTGGATATTAAACTTATTGATAATAACTTTTGTATCGATATCTTTGACAAAAGAATGGATTTTAATTTTTGTGTCAACCGACTTTCATATTGGTCTTCTAATATTTCTATTAAGATTTATAGAAACACTATTATCTCTCAATTTTCTCGCATTAGATCTATTTGTTCGAACGAAATTTCAAAAACTAAACAATTAAAGCTTTTGTATGATCAACTTTTAAATAATGGTATTCCCGAGAACTTTGTGCGACGTTATCTCAGGCAGTGATTTCAGAGCTACTGACAAAGCCTCTTTCTCCTTTTCTTTCTCTTTCCTCTGTTTGGCAACGGCGATAACTGGTTTGGCGTTCTTTTTCCTCGTGGTCGCGGTAGCGTCTCCCTGGCCATCGTAAGCATATTTCGCTTTATTTTATTATTTTTTATGTTACGACTGTTTTTTATTCTAGGTATTTTTGTATTCGGATTTTTTGTATTTGTATTCGGATTTTTGTATTTGATTCTTTTTAAATCTTCTTAAATGTATTTTTTATTCAAGAAATCTTCCATCTTCCATTTTCGTTTGTTTTGTGTTTTTAGAGGGGATGACGGCTATTTTTAACGGATTTCGTTTGTCGTCAGCAGAAAAAAGCACAAATTAATATCATGAGCGAGCTTCCCTTCCTGTCGAGCGGCTCGCTATGATATTTTTCAATTTTTTGGTTTTTTCTGGTTTTTGTCTATTTAGCCATTTTGTCCTTTTTTACTGTTTTTGAGTTTTTATTTTGTGTATATATGTTGGTTTTGATATATATATATATATAAAAAGAATCAAACATAGCAGAAATGTAAAAGCAACATATACAACATAAACATTAATAAAACAAAATGTCAAGAAAAAAATCTGCGGTAAGAAAAAGACGAAAGTTCTTAAAGAGAGAAAATAAACAAAAGTGGAATATATATATAAAAGGGGAAGATAAAATAATATAGAAATATATAACACAAACGCAGAGAATGCGCAAAAGTGCTGCAATTCAAGAAGATTCGTGGAAAATATATCAATGTCATGAAAGTCAAAAAATGTTGAAATCAAATGGGGAGACTGTAGTAAATCGGTAAAAGCGTGTAGATGCTCATCAGGGTAAGTAAAATCTATACGAACCGTTAAAAAGTAGTGAAATCATAATGTTTTCTGCGAACAGTGCTGGCATATAGCTAAAAACACTGTCCTTTACCCCGAACATTATGATAAACCAAGAATTTGAATGAAATACAAATAAAAGAAATGAATTTACGTACCTAAAATTGAGAGATGCTGCCAACGGCAGACGTGACAAAGGAAATAACTAAACGCGTCATGTAGGGACCGGATGTTTACGAAAATATCAAGTTATTTCTGAGGTTGGGGGAGTTTCGATGAAGATTAGGAAATCGATGGAAAAAAAGATGAAAGTGAACTACATTGAGGAAACGATGAAGATTAAAGAAATGATGAAAAAAGGAAAAGAGTGCATTTAAAAATTAATGTGTAATATAAAAAAATAAGGTGTATATAAAAATTAAGGAATGATGATAAAAAAGTTAAGGAGTGTATTTAAAAATTACGGTGTATATAAAAATTAATGAAAGATGATAAAAAAGGAAAGGAGTGTAATTAAAAATTAAGGTGTATAAAAATTAAGGTATGATGATAAAAAAAGTGTAACTAGTGAAATTAAAAATTAAGGTGGAAACGGTAAGTGTTAAATAATATTTGAATTTGAAATCCGTTAATAAACGACTTAAAGATGCGTTTTCGAGGTAATCACATTAGACTTGTTTGGCTTGAGAGACCCTACCACAGTATTAGAACTGCGCCAGCATAGCTCTAATATGCAATCCTTTACTTACATCTTAAAGCCATTAATTAAAGGTTCGTAGAAGGAGGTAGGAATTTCATTACTATTAAGGTTATTTATAAGGTGCTGAATTTGTTTCTTGATTGAATTTTTATCGCTGCATGTTTTGTTAATTCTTATGAGTTGATTAATGATAGTGTTTTTGTAGATTTTAGAAGAGATATTTGAGTTCCAAAAAAATATCTATTGACATTGAATTTAAACTCGTTTATTTTGTCATAAATATCTATTTTTAAAGAATTTTGACTATCAATAATTAAGTCCAGAAAAATAACTGGTTCTTGATAGCTATTGGTTTGTATTAATTTAAGTTCATTTGGATACAGAGTATTATTAGTTGTATTGAAATCTTTATGGTTAAAAATAATGAGGTCATCAATGAATCTAAAGACTGAATTCGAATTAATAGCGATATTCCGTTAAAAAAAGTGTAGAAATAAATTGGCAAGAAGAGAAGAATAGCTGGTCCCTTGTGGGATGCCTTTAATTTGCTGAAAGATATTTTCCCCGTTGAAAATAAAGTTATTGTAAATACAGTAATTTGTAAGATCTTTCCACAATGTGATTGGGATGTTAAGTAAGTTTTTTAGGTCGTAGAAATAGTTCATTAAGACTTCTTGTAATTTATCTAATGGGATGCTTGTGAAGAGGTCTTGAAAATCATAGGTTTCTGTTGTATCTATGTTATTATTTTTAAGGAATTCGATAACTTTATTATTGTTTTTAATTATCCAGGTAAAATTTCCGTCTTCAATAAACTTGAGGATTATGTTGAGATATTTGGAGAAGATTATTCCAGGTTTATACATATAGGTGTTCGTTCCGCAAGTAATGTATCTAAATTTAATAGGCTGTTTATGGAACTTAGGATAGATGACAATATACGGAAGATTGTTATTTACATTGTGTCATCCAATTTTTTTGTTTAAGGCTGAGATTTTTTTCTTAATAGTGATAATATTGGATTTACACTGTTTAAAGGTTTCTGAAGATTTTAGTTCCGTATCTAATAGTTCAAGATAAAATTTCTTGCAAATTAATGAGTAGTTGCCGGATGCCTTGTCAATAGGGGTTATAATGAAATGTTGCTGCAGGGTTTCGATGCTTTCCTTAATACTACGGAATTCGTACATTTCATTTCTTGCATTGATTAGTCTGTAATTGCTTTTTACGAAGTGTTTAAAGTTGAAATACATATTCCATTTCCATTCGGTGAAAAACTGCACAGGTGTATCAAATTTATGAGCTACTTTTAGTCAAAAATTATCAAGGTCATTGAGAAAACTTTTTAGAATGTGTTTTAACGAAATTTTGAAAATAGGACGAAATTTGGTACCTTTATTCATTATCGACCTTAATTCTTCATTTTCTATAATATTAAGGTTGCCAGTAAGGATGTGTTTATGAAAAGGATCCACATAATTTTTATATTTTTCTTCATTGCAATGACATGGAACATTGATTCTATTCGTTTCTATATTTTTACAGAAATAATTATAATTGAAGACCCTTCTTCCAAATGTTGTGTCATATTTAAGGCATTTGTTTATTTTAATTTCTTTTATTGGGAATAAGTTAGAATTTTCTTTAAGTGCAATGTTTAATTTAAATTTATCGAATATTCGATTTTTGAAGTTAATTGTCATATATAAAATGGTTTGATCTGACTTTTTCTTATGAAGCTTTGCAATCTTTGCTTTAAATAGGTCATTGAGGAGAAGAAGAAAGTTTTGATTATCAGTTCTGTAAGTATGTGGAATATTTTCAAAAATATGGCATAGTTTATTTTTAATAGAGAAGATGAAATTTTTTACGGGTTTGTAGTTAGAACTTTTATTGAAATCGTTTTCAATTGTTTTTAGTTCTTGATAGAGCGAATAATTCAGTTCTTCTATTGATAATCTATTATAATTTTTCTTATTTTTAGCGCTACCTCTGCAACCTCTTTTGTTAATGTTATGGCTAGTACCGAAAAGTTGTGATGCATAACAGTTGTTAAGATTGATCATTTTATTTTGAAATATGTCATTAAGTCCAAATGGGGCAATAGTTTTCAGTTTTAGCATGTAGAAGTTTTCCATTTCCAATCTTGTTTTTTTTATCTGGAATAATATCTAGCACATATAGGCAAACTTTGCTGAAATCGTGCTTCTGGAAGTGATTGAATTCTATGTTGAATTTTTCTTTGTTATTATAATGTTTAATATCGGAGCGATGTGAATTAATCCTAATGTTAAGTGTATTGCTGGTTTGTCCTACCTATCCCATGTCATATAAACCACATTTTAGGTAGTATATCGCATGAAACATTTTACATCCAAAATTAGTTGAAGTGTCTGAGGAGACAAGATTTGGGTCGAAAAGGGGGCAAGTTTTACATCTTGAGTCACTGCATTTTCTTATTTTATAACCAATAGAAATATTTTCTTTGACATTACACGAAAAAAATGGAACAACGGGGTAACGTGATAACGATCGAAGGTAGCCCCCCGACGCAACCGAGTACCGAGCACGGGGCTCCTCTGAAATGAGTGAACCCATCTTGTCATTATCTGGAGATTTAAAGGGCATAATTTCATAGAGTAAGTTGGGTTGTTTAAAAAAAATTAACCCCTCCATATTTTTAGTTCGACATGTTGAAACATCTGAGTTAATTTTCAATTCTATTATTCCATTTTTTACGTAACTTTTGGACACATTGCCCCAAACTACCCTGTAGGACTAGGTTAGGGCAGATTTACCTCAAAAGTACTTCATGTCGGTTAATGAGAAACACGCGTACCAAGTCTCATCAAAATTGCTTCAACAGTATTGAGTTTCGTCTCAAACAGCTTATGTCTTTGCTCCACCCCAACTGAGGTATTGAGTGAGTATTTATTTACCCCTTACGTGCCTTTATTTGGCCTATGAGGTTCATTTGCATCACCCGAATCAAATTTCACGTAAATTATCCTTTTGCCGCATGTATATGAAAGCATCTGTACAGTCGCGGAAAAAAAAGGGATCCACCCAACATTATTCCGCCGCTAATCATTTTATCTTAAAACAAAAGGTACCAATTATCAAGAAATAAAGTCTACTAATATATTCCATGTCTAAAAATTTCAAAAGGGGTCGTCTACATATTTATAATTGCACTGAATTCAAAATATCCAATGGAAACACATATTTTCATTGCAATATTTCGAATCTACATCAAACTTTATGCTGGAATGACAAGTTTCTTCAAAACAACAAGAAGGAGCAAAACGTCAACGTCCGGGACTGGTCATCAGCAAGGGAAATCCCGAACGAGCATATATATAAATAAATTCGGTGTTTTCTAAACACAAACTCTAACAATAATGCTAAAATGAGTTTGTTTCCCCGGAACACCGAACAAAAACCATAGTTTGAAACAAGGGAACAAAGCAAAAAGCCCAAGCCGAATTGAAAAAATTAAAAATAAAAAGCCCATTTCCATTCGAAATAAAACACATGAAACCCAACCTCAAAACCAACAATGCGAAAAAATGAAGAAAAACGTGTCAAAACTCACCCAATAATCCACAAAAGGAGAGACAAAGGATCCAGATGCATTTGCAAGGGCACGAACAACGTTCAAAAGTGCTGACATGAACTCGGTTGTTGTGGTTGACAGATAACGGTTAACGTCATGAGTTTCGGTAAATATTCTACTAGGAGTGAAAAGTCTTAGAAACCTTTTGTTGCCCGTGAAGTCTTAGGAACTTTTTTAAGAGTATCAGTAAGTAAACAATATACAATTAACCAAAACGAGACTTACTGTAAAATACAATACAAATCAAAGGCAAATAGAATAAAGGCAAATATAGCAAGTTTTTTTCGCGACAGAACGCTGTAGAATAAAGGTAAATAAAGAGAATTGGGAATTTTATTGGAATTCAGATTGTTTCTGAAAAGTTCAGATGGTTTTTCCTTTAAGATTCTGAATTTTTGCAAATATTTTTAGTCCTTAATAATTGATGTAATATTGGGTTTTTATAGATCTTAAAAGAGATATTAGAATTCCAAAAATTAAACCTATTAACATTAAATTTAAATTCATTTCTTTTGTCGTAAATGCTTAAATTTAATTCGTTATGACTGTTAATACCTAGATCAAGAAAAATAGCTTTAATATCATTAGCATTAATTTTTGTTGGTTTTAATCTTGCATTCTAACAAGTTTTGAAAGTCATGATAATATTGCATTAAAACCTCTTTTAATTTATTAAGTGGGATGCTAGTGAACAGGTTCTGAAAGTTATATGTCTCGATGTAAGTTATTTTATTGTTCTTTGTAAAATCAATAACTTTAGTATTATTTTTAATTATCCAAGTAAAATTTTCTTTTTCTATAAAACTTAAAATACTATTTAAGTACTTAGAAAATAATATTTCATTTAGGTATATGTTCCGCAAGTGATAAATCTGAACCTAATAGGTTGTTTGTGGATTTGCTAATTTATCATTATCGATGTTTGTTTTTGTCTTCCATGTTTCTTTGAAAAAAACCGAACTATTTTCATATTAATCTGCCTTAGTTGTAATTAGCATTGCATATAATCATATAAGAATTAATATCAGACATCAAAAACACATTGCATTATTCATTTAACATTAATTTTGTTTAAACAATTAATTACCAACCAAATGTTATTTTAATTTGATTGTTGGTTGTTTTGGAATTTATTACGCAAGAGTAAAATCTGGTCATGCTACGCCAAATGTATATTTTAATTCTATATTCACATAAAAATGAACAATTTAAAATAATATTACCAACTCAAGAAGAATTAGTTAACATTCAGATTTTAATATATTCATAATATATTCATCAGAAAATTCTACAAAGATATCCCCAAAATATACGATAGTATCTTTTGCGAATTACAAACTTACTACTTAAATGATGCGAATGGATATGCATATGTTGGAGTTTTTATAGGCTGTTACGTCTATTGAAGTATCAGATGGTTCTGAAGCCTCAAAATCAGAAAAAATGGAATATATTTTTTCACAGAACCCTTGTAATAATTATAGCACCTATTCGAATTTCTGTTTACCAACTAGAAAACAAAATTCCAAGCTTTAAATAAACTTTTTCAAAATATGTAAAAGTCTTAGAATCGTGGCGTTTAAGAAAATTTATATAGAAAAAGTTTGTATTAAAATAGTGGTAAAACTTTTTTTCTATTTCCTACATTTATAAATTATTTCTGGAAAATCAATAACATTTAAATTCTTACAAGGAATGTTTGCTCAAGCAATACCTTACGAAAATACTTTCTAAGCAAATTGTCTGTTTTTCAAATAGCCTCAAAACGGCGTTAACTCTAGAATAGTTCCGCACTGTTCAATTGATTAATGATTACATATTGAGCATATTCTAGTTTCATTTATTGCAAAACACCATCTCCCAATATGGTAGTTAACAATTTAAGAAAAGACATTGCACTAAAATTTCGTTTTAATTTATATATTGTTATTTAAATATTCATCTCAAATATTTGAATTTGAAATATCCCAACATTATCCAAATTCACATGCCTCTCATAATGATTATAATCCTGCTTTCAGGTTACTCCACACTTTCCCTACGACCACGGCTCAATCGGCCCGGGTAGGTTGTATACGAGCTGGACGGTTTTTAGGCCGGGGACTTGTCTGGTAGTAAAGGGAGCTTTTCCCAAGGGTGTCTTTGGAAGGGGTGGAGTAATATAATAAAGAATTTAGATTTCTTTTCCGTTTCTATTCCTTTCAGTTTCGTTTAAAATTGATATCTTGAGTTCATATTATTTTTGAATATTAATGCGTAATTATACTCATACTATGAAAATACTGTTTTTCTTATTTTAGATAGTCTGTTTCTTTGTCTGCGCAAGAAAATATTTCTGTTGAGAACTTGTTAGTTCCATAACGAAGAATATCATAATTTTGTTCTAATTCTTTTTGTTATCCACGGAAGAATTCTACCGTTACACACATTTGTATATGATATATTAAACTATATCTAAAGACTAAAATCATTTTATATTATTAACCGTATAGAATGAAATCGCTCAAAATCAAGGAATGAAAAAGGAAATAGTTTATTAAAATTCATTTTCTATCTAATGTTAGAATTCTTGTATTGATTCGGAAATTTAGATTTGATTTAACGGATTAATATCCCGTCAAATACAAACATAGATTAATGAGGCTATTTAGATGAAGATATCGACATAAATTGATAAGTAATCTTAAAAATGAATAAAATTAATTTATTTAATTCTAACTTAATAAAACGTTGCTAAGGTAACTCGTTTTTTTTTAACGATCTAAGTAATCCAATCATGACAAAACTCAGGTACCAGATTCAAAGCTTCAATAAAAATGCAACCCAAAATATTAATTGAAAACAATAAGGAAATAAGAAACTTAATGTGAATGGCAACATTCGGATATCAAACTTAGGGGAAATCTGCTGACCACTCGAATTGTTCAAACTAACAAAGTTGATTTCTTTGTTGAGATGTTTAAAATGTCTTATAAGACGGTATCTCGTTCAGTTTAAGATTTTTGCTTCAAGTCTATGTGGATCTAGTGCGCAGTTAAAATTAAATAATTTTAGTATTTTTAATAGAGGTTTATTTGAATGGGATTACTTAGTATGACATGTATATTTTACTCTCAATAAAGTGGGTGAATTTACACTACTAAGAGGAACAAGGAAGCTTATTTTTATTTCAAGGCTCGTCATCATTCTAGTATATTTGTCAAGTCTAAAGCAATGTAAGCTGTAAAGAATTGATCGTCTTTAGCGTCAACCGCGTCACAAGACTTTTAATAATAACGATGATCAAAATATTTTAGGGAATGAAGAAAGTGATAAAGTTTTCTCACCATCGGAGCTGAATGAATTTGAAAAATTATTTTTAGCGCTTGATGGCGCAGTTGATAATCTTTACTTATATACGAGGGATGACGTTAGAGATAGTGGACTGAACCACAGCAATATAAATATGGACAATCTAAACAAAGCAATTCGCAGCTAACCGAAGAAAATGCAAATTTCGCATTTACGAACACTTCTAATAAAAATCCAGCGTTTAACTAATTATTTCACCCTCACTTCAATGTTCCACAGCGAGGAGATTTACTCGATGGTTTGCCTTTGAATTGTCTAACCACTACGGAACTGTGTGCTTCTGAAGAAAAAGAAGAGAGAATCAAAATTACTCGTTTGCATTTCCGAACCAGTATACCAATCGCAGAGAATCGTTAGTAAAATCGTTTATTCAAAATTAAGTACTCGTAATTATAAAACACTTCTAATGAAAAAAAGCGTAGAGGGGACTTGGCTCCCCAATTTTTTTCTACAATTTTGATCAAACTTATTTCATTTTGTAGTATATAGATGTAAACTATGCAGAAACTTAAATTTTAAAAATATTTTTCATTTTCAAAAGATACAAATTTGAAAACTTTAAATTTTTTTAAAACAAAATTAAGCCTTTTTTAAAAAAATGCTTCTCATACAATTTTTAATTTTTTTCCCTACATTTCTTTTACAAGGGACCTCTCAATGAACTTAACAGAAATAGGGATCGATTTTTGATATCTACATTAGTTTCTAAGAAAAAAAACTTGTTTAAAATTTTATGAAAATTTTTGGTAAATATCGCAATTTTTTATTTTGTACATTTTTAAAAAAATTCTAATCAAAATTTTTACAAATCCATATCTAATTCTATTAAGCATCCATTTGTGAATGAACAGAAAACATTTCAAGTTATTAGAATAAAAAGAGATCGACTTTTAGCTTTTCGTAGCAGACACAATTTTGGAAAAAAGTAAACTGAGAAAAACAGCTCAAGATTTCAACTCAATAAAATTGTAATTAAAACATCTTATATGAAGCTATTTTTTCAGAGCAATAACTAAGGTATCTATTTTATTAATAAATATTATTACCATAATTATTAATGAGCATCGTCATATATAGAGATAATTAGAAAAATTAAAAAAAAAATAGAAAAATCACACTTTTTCAAATTTTTTAGTCAAAATATTTAATAATTGAACTGAAGTACTA
Source organism: Araneus ventricosus (assembly GCA_013235015.1). Classification (NCBI taxonomy): domain Eukaryota; kingdom Metazoa; phylum Arthropoda; class Arachnida; order Araneae; family Araneidae; genus Araneus; species Araneus ventricosus. Next base: position 18,925 of record BGPR01004096.1, read on the forward strand.
TTTATCAAATATCTATTATAACCAACAAAAATTTAAAACCATTTTATTGAAATTTTTTTGACAGTGAGAAATTAAAACAGAGTAATGATTATTCAAATGTGCTTAGTAAATAATAAGAGAAAACAGTAAACAAACAAAGAATCAACCGTTATTGTTTGAAACTACTACCTTGCTTTGCTTTCATGGAAAAAATTAGTTGACTTAATAAGGTTTGCAATCAAATCTTATGTAAAAATTGTTATTCCCAAGGTAGTGCTGTATAAATATCGCTTCTCAGTAAAATGAGTGAATTTAGCGAATTGTTGGATTAAATTCTTACGGAAAATAAATTCGAAATTTTATTTACTTCTTCAGTATGTTCATTTCAATATGAAAATAAAATCCTATAAACTGCACCACTTTTTTATTTAAGTATATTTTGTTTATAAATCTTTTTCTTCTCTTCCAAGGGTGATATTTAGTGTTTCCGTAAAATTAAAAAAGATAGAATTTTAAGAAAGAAAATGTAGTAAAGGTCCAGGTATTTTAAATCTCAATTTCAAATAAATAATATTGTGGCATCATTCACACTGCTGTTTCTAACTTCAAAACCAGTCTTGACTGACATTGCCAAAGCCTGTAATAAGCCTGCCCAAGTGGTAATTGCATACAAATTCCTTCAATACATTATCCCAAATATACACTCATATAGGGAGACGCACAAAGGAGTCCCTCATTTTAAAATTAAATGACTCAGCAAATGAGATCGATAGAAGAATAAAATCAAAAGTATGTTTACTTTGAAAGTTGTCATATTCTGCAGTGATAGTTTGTCATTGCTCTGTACTCTCCATTGGTAGACGAATTCATCGAAATTGTGCTCTGAAGTATAGAATGATCATTCTTCGGACAGTTCCGCTGTTGAAACGTGAAAGGAGAGTTTCGGGTTTGGAACAATTTGTTGTTATACTAAAAGCGTTAGAAGAGCGACCAGACATATAACGGTGAATGCAAATTAGGATCCGAACACACTGCGCTCAAATTATTTTTGTCCTTCTTGAGGAATACTTCGAGAACAGAATCATTGCTTTGAATCATTCAATATTTACAGTAACAGACATGAACTGACCTCCATACTCTGTCGAACTTATCCCGGAAGACTACTTCTTGTGGGTAACATTGAAAGTTATTGTTTTCCGTAACAGTCCTGTAACACTTGAAGAATTGATGTGTGAATTTTATGCGTACATATCCGTTGATACATTACAGAGGGTGTCTGAAAATTTAATTCTTCCAAGCGCCATCTTTGTGCTTCGAAAGACGCGCATTTTGAATCGATAGAGATGTGATTGCAACGATTGAATGCAAAGTTTAGTCTCGGACTCCGTACTGCGATTCTAGTGTGAAGCGGTTGTTTGGAGAGGGGAGAGAAGATACCGGTCCAGGTGTCGTTCTTGTCATCTGAACCGGGTTTAAAATTACGAGGTCCACCCGAAATAGCCTTAATAAAAGTATCATATGGACCTTTTATTAGTAATTTTAGGTATTAGGTAATTATTCATCATAATTAAAAAATCTATGAATTTAATTTGTAATTTTAATTAAGTTTATTAGTTTAAGAAGTTTTTAAGTTCAGGATGTAAATTAATAAACGATTTATGTGAAATAAAAGTCAGAATGGGGAAACTTAAATAATTTACAAATTGTTCTAACTTGGCTACCCTAAGGCAAAATTCGAGATGGTACATCATGTTGAAATTTCCTGAATTTGAAAGGTAAAAATAAAAAACCTATATAGTTGTAAGAATTCGCAAACTACTCTTTTTGAAAAAAAACACCTGAATAGCACCTTGAATAGCACTCGCAGAAAAAGGAAAACGAACCATATAACATTATCTTGGCGTCATCTGTCTTGCAATCAAACAAAAGATACCACTTCAGTGGAATTTAAATGGTTTTTCTTTTATCTAAATGGATTTTATATCTTAAATTTGCATGAGGGATAGTCTATGCATTAAAATGCGTTTACTAATATTCTTTCCTCCTTCAAAATTTTAAATGGCAGCGGCCACTTTTTGTTGCCATATCGAAAAATTAATGGTGTCATAAGATGACATCGGAAATCAAATTTTATCATTCTAGGACTATTCGTTAAGGATTTATGAAGAAACCAACGATTTCAATCTCTAATTTTCAAATAAAAGTTTGAACTTTTTCATATCTAGAGAAAAATATCATTATAGATACGAAACCCAAACCTACCTATTATACTAAGGTAAAAAGTTGTCTATACAAACTTTCCATTAAAAATAATATTTAGCATATGATATAATTTATCAAATTAATGCCAAACTTTTTTTGAAAGCAGCACAACTAAACTTCTAGAGAAATCAATGGAGAATGTGGCCATGCAAAAATTCAGTTCATTCTTTTCAATAGCTTGAATAATTTGCAATATAATTTCTATATACCCTCTAATAACTATGCACTAAAAATTAATCGCTTATGTGATGCCAATTGAGTTGCCGTAAAATTTTTTTCTCTTATTTTAAAATCGTTTCGACAGCTGCCAAATATTTGAAATTTATAATTCTGATGAAATTTTATCCTCTTACAAGGTTCTAAATTGATATACTGGAATTACATCCATTGAGCATACAGATGATACTGAAACTTCAAAACAGAAGAAATGGATAATAAATTCTCCCTTTACTCTTCAAATGATATCAACATCAAACTTAATTTTCGTTCACCAGCCTGGTCATAAAAATCCAAGCTTTAAATTAAAGAAAGGGATAAACTTGTGGCACCATTTTAATCATTATTTATAATAAAATTTATATGGAAAGTATTTGTATTAAAATAGTGGTAATACTTTTATATACACGTATATGTATGAAAATCCGAATGTTTGGCTTTTCTACTTCCTTTAATGTAGGAACTATCTTGGAGAATGAATAAAATGTAAATAATTATAATGAATGTTTAATGAAACAATAAATTATTTACTGAGCCAATTGCACGGTTATTAAACATCCTCAAAATACGGCCACACGAGCGTTTTCTCGCAGCCGCTGCTTGAAGGTCATCAGAAGAATTATAGACAGAATAAAGAAGCGTAGTGCTGGTCACACTAGGCTGTTTTCGTCTTCGGGGGGTGCATTACGGAGGCAGTCGCATAAGGATAGCGCTAGGCCTATTTCACGAGAGGCTAGTTTGCGCGATTTCCTGTTTATAGTCGTTTCCGTTTGTATTTTCGTGTGTTCCAGGACTGGATTATCAAATAGTTAATGTAGGCAACTGCCTAGGGATTCCGCAACTTTCGGGGACCTCTGATCTCGCTTTTTTTCCGGCGTTTTTAGGATGATTTAATTTTGTACCTTCATTTGATATACAAAGGACACGTACTCGAACGCAGTAAAATTAAACTTAAATACCATTTAATTTCAAAATACTATTCTTTTTAATTTTTTATTCTTTGTACTTTCTTAACATTGTTCAAAAATGTAATAATTTTTTTACACGCGAGATTATGAAACTGACTTCTTGAAGGTAACCAGCAATGAAATGTGTTGTAATTTTAGTTTGTCGTAACTATATTTACAAAAAGTGCTTATATAGATATTAAATTAAAATCAATAAAAAAGTTGACTTTGGCAGTTTTTTGGGTGGAAGAGGATAGAAAGGACATTTATATTGCTTTGCCTTAGGGCACTTACAGGACTTACTTCGGAACTGTTGTGTTCTTTTCTACAATCTTTAATATTTAAGATAATATCAGGGAATGGTACTTGGGCAATAAGCTTATAATTCTTGAACTTCCATATTTTTCCCCAGTTTTACTACAGATGTAAATATTTCAATTGAAATATTGGCAATTTCATTTAATTTATTTTCACATCATTCTTTGGTCCTTATATATAACTTTTTTGTTTTATATTACATAACTTCTATACATTTTGAAATAAAATTGTTTACAAACATTGTACTTATACCTTACATAATTACAACTTAATTTTAATAAGTTGTCCCTTAGAATTTATATACTGTGTTGTCCTTTGCATCTGATCGTGGTTCAAAATTACGAAATCCGCTAGAAAATAGTCCTCTTGTTGCTTCTAAATGATACGTTAATATAACTAAAATAAGGTATTTGTTACTCATTCTAACTTAAATCGAAAAAAAAATTGCCTTGGTGATATAAGGAATTAATATGGTTCAAATTAAACCTGGAATTCTTTCGATTACCTTCTTGTTTTGAAGAAATATTTAAGAATCTATAAGTTAAATTTGAAATTGTTTAGTTGGAGGGGAAGAATGGCAGAAAAATATCAATCATCCATAACTTTAATGAAATTATAAACAATTTTCCTTCGCTTTCAAGTACAAGATAAATAGAATGAAATTTTTATTTATGTATTTTTAATTCATTAAAAGTTGAACACTAACAACTGTTTGAATTCGCCTCTCTGTTCCACTAGGAAGAAGAAACAGACCACTGAGCTCGCATTAAAAACCGCACGTGTGGCCGGGGCCGTGCTTTTCTTGCGCGACAGATCGTCGGACGACGACGACGAATAGACGCTCGTATGGCCGTGGCCTCAGGAAGGAGGAAATTTTCACATTTTGGAACAGATGAAAACGACGTATAACCGAAGTATTGCGTCGTATAAATGAAGCAATTTATCATTTCAATGAATACGAATTAGTCAGGACCGTGATGAAAAAATGTATAATTGAGAAACCTATAAACGGTGCTTTACTGTATTATAATTTGGTCGGTATCAATAGCAATCCAGCAACAGAGCAGTAGCACAAAACACCAAAAGGAATCTACAAGCAAACTGAGAGGAGTGCGCGCTCGAGAGAAACTAGCTGAAACGAATTCTTATTCTGTCTTTTATATAGTGTAAAGTTTTCTGTACAGATGTAAATATATTTCTTGTTATTAAATGATCTTGGTTCTAAGTATCAGATTTTTGTCTGGAATTATTTAAGACCACGAACCACACAAAAAAATATTTTTAACACCTTAATTTCTTTACTTATAATTTCAATATTTTCATTTTCATTAATCTAGTTAGTTAGAAAAAAATATTACAAAAGTATGCATTTTCTTTAAAGCAGATAAACTTAAGTGTTACTTAGCTATAGTCCCTCAGAAAAGAAGGATTTCTTGCATTCATTATTTTTCTCTATTGGTATGTACGAAATATTATTCAAAGTAGAACTGTGTAAAAGTCGCATTAAAAGGTTGGTTTAAATTTTTAAGAAAAGAAAATTAAAAACTTATATACATTTTTGATATGATTTTCCAAAGATATAAATATATATTCACATTAATTGCACCACTTTTCTTAAAAAGTTTTTCTTTTTGCATAATCGATCTGGATCCGAAGCACCATCAAAAAGGGGAAAGTCGAGGAGGTTGTTTTCGTTTTAGTAGCTGTGGCTAGTCGTTTGTTGACAAACTATAATACTTTATATCCCCGTTTAAACAATCTTCGCCAATCGAGAAGGCCTGAGAGGCGATTCTAGTACTCTAAATGAAACAATATTTTCATGCTATGTAGTACAAGTGATCCGCTCTATGAGAACAGAAAAAAAGGTGGAGAAAAATGTTGAAATTTTTGACAACACAAGTGCAAAACCACGGAATTTTTTCTTATTTTCATTTAAAAAAAAGAGGGGAAAAGATATAATTTTGAAGCAAAAATAGTGTGAATCGGTACATTTTCTTGCATAAATACTATATTTTGAACAAAAAAGAGAGTTTGCGTTCGGAAATAAATTTCGGTAGCGTTTTTAGTTACATAAAAAAATTAGATGAACTATTCGTTTTTTCTTCAACAATGAAAAAAAGTAAAAAACATTCCAAAAATGACCATAGATATCGCCCCAGCGCCACCCATTAAAGAAAAGTTTAATCTTTAGCTTTATTTTCTATTTCCCCCTATTTTCCTCTCCCAACGTTTAAGTTTTTATAGAGCGCATGCACGCATCACTTGTACTACATCCTAGTGAAATTGTGTTTCGTTTTCGTTTGAGCAAAAGAATGATTTATTTTCGTAAAGCAAAAACAGATTTTAATTTCAATGCAATTGACAGAGATAAAAAAAAAGTACAATTTACAATACATTTTGGTGTAGAAAGGGGTAAAGGAGAGGAAAGAACCATCCAGTACCTGAAATTCAAGATTTATAGAATAAATGACTGAGTATTCAGAGTTATGAAGGAATATCTTTGTGAACTATATTAGTAGTTCTGTAAACAGTAGGCGTCGCGACCCCCCAAAAATATCTAAGATTTGTTCCTTTTCATAACTTTTAGGGGTTTATACAACGTTGTCATTACTTTTAGAAACAACATTGCTTCCGCAATAAAGTACGCTCCAAGACTCTCGCATACGGATTATTCAACGAACCTACTAGCAAAATACAGCTGAATGCCTTTAGGTAACTTCTTCCTGCAAACGCCATATCCACGACTCCAGCCTTAGACTGTCATCACCACAAATATTCCCTTTTTTAATTATTTTTATTTAATTTTAATAAAAAAAATACAATCATAACTGCTGCACTTCTAAATATTTTGCAGCTTTTTTCTGTCTTTAAATGCGCGTCAACTTGTACATAATTAAAGACGAAAATTCCAACACTTGCAAAGTTCTGTAATACAAGGGATGCAGACATGCTAGAAATTAGAATGTATCCCATTTTCTAAGAAAATAAATAACCACTTAACGGGAAACGTAACACATAGCGCTCTATTTATAATCAGATACGCTTTTGAGTTATAACACAAAACAGTTTTCCTCCACCTAAGTGCTTAGAAAATGAAACCGTATTTGAGAACTCGGGTAATGTTCTTTTTGCAACTCATATTCTGATACCTGGGCTCATTGAAGTCACCTGGACTTAGTCGTACAAACATACTTTGAAAAGGGGGATGATTGTACTTCTGGACTCTTTTAGAAATTTGAACTAGAATTTTAATTAAATAGTAATTAAATGATTGAGTCGTTTTCATTGATAACTTCAGAACATATTATACCGTAAATATTATTTTTACAACGAATTATATTTTTAAAAAAATCACCTCATTTGCCATGCCAAATGAATTGCCATTCTCTGATTTTAACATCGTTTCCTCAGCTGGCTAATATTTGAAATGCATAATTCTGATGAAATTTTATCCTCCTACAGGTTCTAAATTGATGTCATATTATCACATTCTTTAAGGTAACAGATGGGGCTGGAACCTCAAAATCAGAAAAAATGGAAAATATATTTTCACCCTGTACCCTTCAAATTATAACAACATCAAATCTAATTGTAGTTTTCCAGCCCGGTTGTAAAATTCCAAGCTTTTTATAAAAGAAATCTTGAACAACGATTCAAGCATTTATTTCCAATGGGTGAAATAATTTATATTGAAAATGTTTGTATTTAAATAATGGTGACTTTATATACATACTTATATGCACATCCAGATGCTTTGCTTTTTTCTACTCCCTTCAATTATTAAATTATTTCCAGATAATCAATAAAATGTAAATTATTATAAAGAATGTTTGTTCAACCAATACCTTACTGAATTAATTCCTAAGCAAATTGTCCGTTTTTCAAATTGCCTCAAAACGGCGTTAATTCTTGAATAGCTACTCTCTGTACAATTGATGAATGCTGAAACAATGTGTGTATTCGAGTTTCAGTTATTGCAAAACACTGTCTCCACACATGGCAGTTAACAATTAAGAAGAGAAATTGCGCGAAAGATTCGCTTTAATTTATTTATTATTATTTAATTATTTATTTCATATAGTTGAATCAGAAATGTCTCAACATTATCCGAAATCATATGCATCTCACAATGGTTATAATTATTATGTTATTTATGATGCTTTCAGGTCAATTCTGGCTCAAAAATACCATATTTTTGGAAACCTCTATAAGACATTTAAATTTTAATTTGGAAATCATCTCACACTTTTATGCCACGTAAGTACCACTTTAATATATACATCTTGCTGCAACGTGACTTTTGAAAGCTAATATACATTTAGTAGAAACCGACGCCACATGGTAAATTTTGAAACAGTCTAGTACAACTATAAATGGCTGGTTCAAAGCGGTGGAGTCTCCTACATAAATTGTCAATCTCGATTTTTATTTGGAGGAACGTGTATCAATTTCGAAAACAGAGGTTCAGGAAATTTCACACGGTTGATGGGGGGTTTAAAGGAAAGCATAAGCTATAAGGTGCAAAACCTAATAAAGGATTCCTTCAGTCTTTGCTAAGAACTTAATTTAAACCTGGATGATTATTGCATCTGGAAGGTAATTTTGTCGAGCTAAAAGGAAAGAGTTTATTTAAATTAATGTCATAGGACAATAAAACATTTTTCAAGCCTTTTCAATAATAGAAAAAGTATTAAATAAAAATAATAACCCGAAATATCAGAGTTCGTCCCAGAATTAATCTTTACGAAGAACATTCATGTTTTGAAGAGATATTAAGAATCTGAGTGCATAATTTTTTAAAATTACTATTTAATTGCAAAGTTTTAAACATGTTCAAATTCCGTTGAATGAAGGTAATCGATATTTACATTCAAGGCTTCATTAGTATAATATGATTCAACGTTTTAAAAGTACGAATTAAACTCATTAGTTTGCGGAAATCGCAGGATGCAGCAGGAAACAAACGAACTTCCTAACCGCGAAAATCGCATTATATGCAGTCAGAGGGTTAACGAAGGTTAGGAAAGGGACTGCATTTCAACATTTGACATTTTTTTTTATTTCTGTTTGTTTCTGAGTTGAAGAGAAGACACTGATAGATCCAGAAAATGCTATTCAATGTAATTCTGAAAAATATAAAGTTTTACAATATAAAAAATATACAATAAAAAATATAAAGTTTTACAATTATAAATATGTTGCTATCAAAATTATCGCAATTAAAGGTTTTTTCAGTTGCCAATATAATTTATTTGGGGTTTCATTGATAACTTCAGAAAATATTATACTGCAAACTTTATTTTTACAACGCCTATTATTTTTAAAAAAATCATCTATTTTGTAATGCCAATTGAATTGCCATACAGATTTTCTCTCATTTTAAATTCGTTTTCTCAGCTGTCTAATATTTGAAATGCATAATTCTGATGAAATTTTCTCCTCCTACCCGTTCTAAATTGACGTCATAAAATTACATCCATTGAGGTAACAGATGGCGCTGAAACCTCAAAATCAGGAAAAAATTAAAAAAATATTTCCATACTGTAGCGTTCAAATTATAACAACATCAAATCTTATTTATAGATTACCAGCCCGGATATAAAAATCCAAGCTTTTTATAAAAGAAATCTTGGATAGATAAAACCCTTTTATCTGCAATGGGTAAAATAATTTATTTTGAAAATGATTGTATTTAAATAGTGGTAACTTTATATTACATACGTATATGCACATCCAGATGCTTTTCGTTTTTCTACTCCCTTCAATTATTAAATTAATTCTGGATAATCAATAAAATGTAAATTATTAAAAGGAATGTTTGTTCAACCAATACCTTAATGAATTATTTCCTAAGCAAATTGTCCGTTCTTCAAATTGCCTCAAATCGGCATTAATTCTGGAATAGTTACCCTCTAAGCAATTGATGAATGCTGAAACAATGTGTGTATTCGAGTTTCAGCTATTGCAGAACACCGTCTCCCAACATGACAGTTAGCAATTTAAGAAGAAAAATTGCACGAAAGTTTCGCTTTAATTTATTTATTATTATTTAATTATTTATTTCATATATTTGAATCAGAAATGTCTCAACATTATCCGAAATCATATACATGTGACAATGATTATAATTATTATGTTATTAATGTTGTTTTCAGGTCAATTCTGGCTCAAAAATACCAAATTTTCGGAAACTTCTATAAGACATTTACATTTAATTTGGAAATTATCTGACACTTTTAGGCGATATAAGTACCACTTTAATATATACATCTTGCTTCATCGTGAATTTTGAAACAGCCTAGTACAACTATAAATGGCTAGTTCAAAGCGGTGGAGACTCTTACATAAATTGTCAATCCCGATTTTTATTTGGATGAACGTGTATCACAATATCGAAAACAGAGCTTCAAGAAATTCCTCACGATTGATGCAGGGTTTAAAGGAAAGCACAAGCTGTCAGGTCCAAAACCTAATAAAGGTTTCCTTCAGTCTTTGCTAAAACGTTGATTTAAACCTGGATGATTATTGTATCTGGATGGTAATTTTGTCGAGCTGCAAGGAAAGAATTTTTAAATTATTGCCACAGGCAATAAAATATTTTTCAAGCCTTTCCAATAATAGAAAAAGGATTAAATACAAATAGTAACCCGAAAAGTCAGAGTCCATCCCAGAATTCATCTTTATGAAGAATATTCCTGTTTTGAAGAGACATTAAGAATCTGAATACATAATTTTTTTAAAATTACTATTTAACCCCTTGAGGGGCAACACCTTAAAAAAATTTTTTTTCTTAAAAAAAGATATATGTTTGAAGATATATCGTCTAAAAATAAAATATTTTCCGAATAAAAATATTTTTCTGCGTTTAGGTTTTCGACGAGAGGGTGGGACGACGTATGTCCCACCGCCCCTGAAGGGACTTGAGTATCCCCCAACTCCCTCGGTGACTCGCGCTGTCGTTCGTTCTTTATCAGTTGCACTTCGAGCATAAATTTGGTTATTTAGCACATTTCCTTTGAACAGCTGTAGAAGCTGTATACTGCGGTTGAAGTGGAAACCGTTTCCCACATTCTGTACCCAAATGGGGTGAGTTCTTCAATAGTATTTTTATAGATGTCGCTCTCTTTGAAATCTAAAGAAGAAAGAAGACCACTCATATTCTGTATGTAAAATGTTACTCTTATCCACTGTTTATTGTTCGGGAAGCAACAGAAATACGTTATCAGTAGATTTAATCACACATTTCAGTCAAGGAAATGAGACACTAATGTCCGAAACTGGACACAAACTGTAATGAAACCACCGCTGTAAGAAGCCCATCGATTGTAAATTATCGCGCGAAGGAAAGCGTTGCTGGAAGCTGACAGGTTCAAACAGATTTGCTTTGAGTATTGTTGATAACAGCTATTCACAATAGACTATCCCTTAGGGAAATCGCCTTTTTCTCAAGAGCAGGAAAGAAAGTAAACAAGTAGGGAGTGGGGTGGGCAGCTTCAACGGAACTACTTCCTTTTCGTTGCAGTTATTGGACCTTCAATTTTGAGAGATACAGAAAGACTTGAATATTCTCTCTACTTTTCGTTCTTTTTAGAATAGTATATTTTTATCCGTTTATAAAAAAATTCCTCAAAAGATCGCTTCTTGTTTTCAAAAATTCCATTCAAAATAAATTTAGATATGACATTTTTTTTTAAAAAAATGCTTGTTTGCATTTACAGATTTTTTTTTGTTTAATATTATTTAACTGTCTTCTGAAATATATAAATTTATTTTCTGTGTAAGTATTAAATTTGATAGAGTGATTATAATTATGCCGTATATAAATACAAGTTTATCATTCAAGAAAGGAAGAAAGAGGATTGTGTCGCGAATTTTTGTGCTGCCATCTACAGGCTGACAACCTTAGATGCGCGGTGGGACAAAATTGTCCCACCTTTCTTTATCTATAATAATTGATAAAAAAATTACTTTTGAAATACAGATAATGTTTGGAATATATTTATTGAGCATTGAAGATTTCTTTTGCATCTAATATTTGTTTCGAAGTTCATTTTCTTTCTCTAGAAATTTAAAGAAAATCATTGCCAATAAAGGGCATGATTTTAAAAATTATTTTCAATAAATTTGATTAAATTCTCAATGGTACTGCAATTTTTTTTTAAAGTAAGAGGTCTTGAAATATCCAATAAAACAATTTTTGTAATAAAATACCTTATACAAGTTTATGAAAAAAAATCTTAAAGAAGGTGGGACAGACGGTGTCCCACCGCCCCTCAAAGGGTTAATTGCAACGTTTTAAATATGTTCAAATACCGTTGAACAAAGCTAATTGATATTTACATTCAGGGCTTTATTAGTATAATAGTATTCACGTTTTAAAAGTAGGAAGTAAACTCATGAGTTTGCGAAAATTGCAGGATGCAGCAGAAAATATATGAACTTCCTGACCACGGAAATAGCGGGATATGCAGTCAGAGGGTTATCGAATTTTAAGGAAGGGGCTGTATTTCAACATTTGACAAATTTGTTTTTATTTCTGCTTGTTTCTGAGTTGTAGAGAAGTCACTGATAGATCCAGAAAATTGTATTGAATGTAATACAGAAAAATATAAAGAAAGTTTTACAATTATAAATATTTTACTATCAAAATTATCCCAATTAAAGGTTTTTTTCAGTTACCAATATAATTTATTCTTGTTATTACATTCAATAAATAACAAGAATGCTCAGAGTTAATTTTAGAAGGAAGAGATATTTCAAAACTCAATTATAAAAATTAGAATTTAGAATACCACAGTACCTGAATACAGATATTGGATCTTTTTTTAAAATCACAAAATTAAAAGTTCCGAAATACAGTTTCTGTCCTTCTACAGGAAATTGTCCAAGAGAAATTTTACAGATAAATTTTGTCATCTGCGAATAAAAAAATCTATATACAAAGTAATCTAAAGAAAATTCATTCCTGGCAGATGTGGAGAGTTCAAACAATTATTTTCATTTCTAATATTTTTTAAAAATTTTAATGGTTAAAAGCTCTTAATGGAAACATTATACCGTGTTATTTAATATGAAATGCATTTATTGTCGGTTGATATGAATGCTGCATTGACCAACTTTTAGATGGAGTAGGCTTGTCCCTTCTGGCCCAGTACAATTAGACCAAAAATTTCAAAATCTTTGTTTGCAAATCATAATTCTAACATGTTTATAAAATAATTTACGATTATGATATTTTGTATGTGTAGGTATTTAAATTTTGCAAAAATTATTATATTAGTTTTAAGTTGCGTCTAGCATAGTTTTTTTTGTAGAAATATATTTTTTAAAAATGGAATTGACAGCCAAATATTTAATTTTTCATTGATAGTTATTTTTAAAGGTTGGCAAATAAATTGTCTTATTAAACCACCAAAGAGTATTCAGTTAAACATTCGAAATACCGTACTATTTTCTGTAATTGTATTTCTGTGCATAATATTTTGGAAGAGAAAGCATGTAATACAGTTTAAAGCCCATACTTTACTAAACACCAAACAACACATTTCTTGATTTCATCTGAAAATTTAGAACAAATTCATAATTTTAGAAGCGAAAATGTAAAAAACAACATTCACGTTCTATTTGAATGCAAATTGTTTTATTTAAAATATAGTAGTCAGAGCACTTTTTTTGTCTAAATTATGCAATTTTTTTTGCTTATTATAAAATAATATTTTCCTCAGCAATGGCTATTCATGAACCATGTACAGATTATCAGTGTTACCAACTGTTCCAGTGTGGAACTTAACAAAGACATTATAAAGTGCTTCTTTCTTTGTCTTTGCCATAACGCCGCTGCTATCGAATAAAGCTAAACAAACTGGATTTTTACAGGCTCAAATGCGGAGTAATTTTTTAAAACGCCTGGTAAATTTACTGTAGACATGGCTTTCTGGGAACACTGCATTGCTTTCAATTTCAATAATGCCGTTTTCAACTATTACTGTTCTTTTGAAGAAGACATTATTTTAGCATGCCAGTTCTTTTTAGCTTGAGAGAGCCCAATTTCTTTATGTCGGTTCTAAATTCAAACTTTTACTACCTAACCTCGTCTTTTGTTATAAAATCAGGTGCTAGTGAGAACAGATCTTGGACATCAATAAAGGACGAGTGCTGACTAAGCAATGCTTCTAATTTCTTGCAGTGTATTTCTCACATTCCTCTTCGCATTTCAACATGTTCATTACAGCTAGTTGTGAGCAGGTTGCAGAATTTTTCATTTATCTTACAGGCATATTGAGCTATGAAGAGTCTAAAGATTCACCTATTAAGAAGGGTAATAGTAAAATCTATTTCGATTGTAAGTCCTTACAGCTTTACGAAAGTTTCATTAGTTAATTTTTTATCAACATATCTGAGCACACTTATTATAATTTCTTATTTCAACGACGAATATTCAAGAAGCTGTCCCGAGTATGTTTTAAGAATTCTTTTGCTTATATATTCTTTTCAAGCACATCCATATCCTGGCAAACCTTGGCTTCATTTAAAATTCCTGTTGCATGAAACATTGGAACCATTGCATTTGACACAATTGAACTAGCCACTGAATGCGATAGAAATTCTATCGAATTTCCACTCAAACTCAAAGGCCGAAAAGAAGGATACCAGCATTGGGTAGTGGACCTCCCAACACCAGCTTTCTTCACTCTCGAAGCAGCTGGAAAACTAGTGATGAACTGGAGCATTTACAGAATAAAAGAATTTTTCAGTGTCCGCCGCTGTTTCTCCTGCCAGAGTTTCGGCCATCTCCAAAGGAATTGTAAATCAAAAAGAAAATTCTGTGCCTATTGTTCAAAGAATCACGACACGCGAGACTGCACGTCAAGTTATCCAGTTTGCATTAACTGCGACGAATCGAATGATAAAGATGGAACGGATCACGATATCCGACATTCTGCAACTGATCATAATTGCCCTAGCTATAAAAAAGAAATATTTTTCTACCAGAAATCCGTTAATTATTAAAACTTTCCAAATAAGGACTTTAGAATTGCTGAATACACACAAGAACTTCTTTGGTCAATATCCAAGATTACAATTTATCAACAAGCATAGATAAATGGTCACTACAGATAACTTTTTACTATAACACCCACCTCACCACCAGCATTCAACTAGCTCAACAACCGCCAATAAGACAACCTTCTTACAAATTAATCTTAGAAAATCAGAAATAGCAACCTCAACCTCGTTAGAAGCCAGCAATTCCCACAACACCTCTATCATTCTAGTCCAGGAACCATATATACTAGACGGAAGAATAGCGGGTATCCCAAGATCATGGAACCAGTGGCTCTCTAAAAATAACAAGGCAGGAATTATCTCCCTGCCATCTTGCAATAAACCAGTATTCCTCCAATCAACGTTTAATTCAACAGCACTCAAAATACAAACTGAACAAGGCCCACTGACAGTCATCTCCGTCTACTCCTCTCCCTACAAAAATATCATGGAAACGCTGCAGGAGCTACACTCTATCCTCACAGACCTAGG
>BGPR01004096.1:34584-71158 GCA_013235015.1 Araneus ventricosus
GCTGTCATTAGCTACCGCATTGGAATATAAATGCTGAATTGAAACTAAGTTAAATTAAAATAAAAAAAACTAACGATGGGAGATTTGTGCCTTTTTAATAACATAATCCATTAGAATAACAGAATATTACTGTTAGTTCTTTGAGAAAGCCGTTTAACATTTTGAGAAAGTCAATTATTTTCCTTGTATTTAGTATGATAGCCATAAAATTTCTCTCTATTGTTCTAAGAGGCGGAAAGCGATAGGAGTAGGTACGTTATTACAGATTGTAATGGAAATCTGAAAATTTAAGGCTTGTTTAAAGAGTATTACGTTAATTATTTGAATATTCGTCGTGTTTTTTTCGCGAAATTATTCTTCTGTTCTTCTATTTAATCTGTTATCTGTTATTATATTTTTATCTGTTATTCTTATTAATCTGTTCAGGCAACACAGGAGGGAATCCCCACATTCATCCCAGCACCAAGAAACCATATCAAGAGTCTGCTACAAAAAAGTCCATCATCCACTGGCAAAAAGAATGGGACAATGGAGAAACAGGCAGGAGCGTTCATAACGTTTTGCCAAAAGTCAAGACAACTCCTACTCCATGGCAAAGGCCAGAAATAATGTTCGTCAAGGGCCACGGCTCATTTCCAACATATCTCAAAAGATTCAACATCAGAAGCAGTGATTCCTGTGGCTGCGGAAAGCTGGGAAACCCCTTACACTATGCTACAAGTTGCATGTTTACAACGTCATACCACCTAACAAAACCGTCAGCAGACCTAGAACCACTTTGGTGGAAAAGAGTCATGAACAACAACAATTCTAGATTGAAAATAAAAAAACTCATCCACTTCATCGCGGAAAACGAAACACTCTTATTTCCAAAAGATGGCGACAACAACTAGCCACAGACCCAACTAACCCTATGTATGCATTCTCTCTTCTTCCATACACATGGCACGGCCCTCTCAAATTCAACAACACATCGATCTAAAAGACTGAACTTAAAAAAATAATATATTCTTTTGTTTTAAATGTCATGTTTTTTGTATCTTTTTATAGAAATTGTAATTTTTTTTTGCTCTGGCTTTTTTTAATAAAGTCTCACGCATGCCCAACCAACCGACAGGAAGCCGTCCTGGCTCCGAGTTCGGGGGTATGCTGTGGTGGTCACTGTTATATGTCACAGCATGAAAAAAACATTTCAACTCACGCATTAACAATTTTTTTAAAAAATTAGTAATATAATTTTAAAATTTTATTATAGCATAAGAAAAGTAATTTTAGACTCGTAATAAATTATTTAGAGTAAAAAAAGATGAAAAATATTAAATTTGAATAGCCTAAAAAATGTGAAGAAAAATGGAAGGTAGAAATAAGGCTACTGTGCTAAGGTATTTTCAATTTCTTTTGGTTCTTATAAGCAAAAGAGAGAAGAAAGAGAGAGATTGCCGTGAAAGTTTTTCACAATATAATCTGAGTTATTAAAATTATGCGAAGTAAAAATTTAAAGGGATGCCAGATTCGACTTAGCTACCAAAGCATCTATAATAACCAAGAGCCAGTAAAACTAACTATTTATTAACTGACAACAATATGATTAAAAGAGCTGCACTTTAAAAGGAATCAATCAAATCAGATAAAATCGAACAGGAGAAAGGACTATGTCCAACAATTTACCATCAATAATAGCATCCGAAAGCGGAGTTATTTTCTGTACCGCCATGCACAAAATCAACTATTATACTAAAAGAACTCCAAAGTTCTCAAAAAAACATTCAACAACAGTACGATTTAAAAATTAAAATTTTTAACAAATGGAATCTACGAATTAATTGAATTGATTCACAGATTTAAATTATTACATAAAATTAAAGCTTAATGTCCGTTGTTCTCATCTCTTACTGAAATCCAAGAAAAGATGTTCTTCAGCCTTTCTCCGCACAGCGATTTCACTTGGGTCATAACAATATTAACGAAATAAATTCGTTACTCTCGAGGTTCGAGATTGCTTCCTAGTTCATGACCTGCCAGGTTATGAATTAAATATTCATAAATAAAAAAAATCTATATAGTATTCATAAAACGAAAATATGTGAAGAATTTCGAAAAATACAAAACAATTTGTTTACTGGATTAAGTTTAAAAGTAAATATTCTAATTCTTATTTCCTGCAACGGGATTTTGCAGTCCCATTAGAAACAAGATTTTCTAGTTTAATTTTTTTATCTATTATGTACAAATCCGGATTCAAGTTTGTGCTGTATAAAAATAGCGTTATCAGTAAAATGAAAGCATTTAACGAATTAATTGATTAAATTTTTTAGAAAAGTGAATTGGTAACTTATTTTATTTCTTCAGTATGTTTATTTCAATATTAAAATAAAGTATTTTTAATTGCTCCATTTTTTATTGAAATGATTTTTCTTGAAAATTTTGATGAAACTTATTTCTGATTTTTTGATGATACTTATTTTATTTATTCAGTATATTTATTTGAATATGAAAATAAATTCTTTAAAATTGCATCTTTTAAAAAATAATTCCTATGTATAATTTTTTAATCATGTTATCGTCCCTTTCTTCGAGAAACTAAAATAGAAAGAAATCTAAGGAAGGAAATCCTGGGAACTTTTGAATCTCCATTTCAAATGAATAATATTGGAAATACCATCACTAACAACATTGTTTCTTACTTCAAAACCATTCTTTCTTGGCATTGCCAAAGAATTTGCGAAATGATAAAATTAAATTTATACAATTTCCCTCACTACTTTATATCCATTATTCACTCATACGGGGTATTCCACCAAGGACTCCCACATTTTAAAATTAAATAACTTGGCATCAGAGATCGAAAGACGAATATAACCAAATGTATGCCTAGTTTGTAGTATGGTTCAAAATTAGTTACAAATGCTGCCGACAGGTTGCTCTGTACGCTGTAGTGGTAGGCGAATTCATTAAAATTGTGCTTTAAAGCATAGAGTGATCAGTCTTCAGACAGTTTCGCTGTTGAATCATGAAAGGAGGGTTGTGGGTTTAGAATAATGTATCATCATACTAGAATCGGTAGAGAATCGACTTCACACTTTGCGTTGAATAGAAAATGGAATCCGAGCACATTGCACCCCAATGATTGCTGCCTTTCTTGAGAAATATTTCGAGAACAGACTCATTGATTTGAAACATTTAACATTTACTAGAACAGGCATGAATTGGCCTCCATACTCGCCCGATCTTACCCCCGCATGAATACTTCTTCTGCGGCAAATTGAAGGATTTGTTTCCCGTATCACCCCCACAAATCTTGTAGAATTTATGTGTGAGGTTTATGCGCCCATTTGAGTTAACAAATTACGGAGGGTGTCTGAAAATTTATTTCTTCATATACGCCATCTCTGCGCTGCGAAAGATGCGCATTTTGAATCAATTAGAGATGTGATTGCAACGATTGAATGAAAAGGACAGTTTATAGCTTTCTTCTCGGACTCTGTATTGCGATTCTAGTGTGGAGTGAAAGTTTGAAGAAGGGGATGCCGGTTCAGGTGTTGTCGTCATCAGCTGAAGACGGTTTAAAATCACGAGTTGCTTCAAAATATAGCGCTAATAAAGGAATCATAAGAATCTGGCACACCTCCTCATCATAACTACAATGAATTAAAATTGAATTTCAAATTTTAAATTGGTTAAGATTTGAAAGATGTTTCTTATATTTAACAGGGCCCTTTCCTTGTTAAAAGAATTTTCACAATATTAATAGGAGTTCAGGATGGATCTTAAATAAAAGTTAAATAAAACATGAATATTAAATAAAAGTCAAAATGGGACAAATGAAATAATTTTATAATTTATCCTATGATGGCTCCTCTATGGCAAAATTCTGGATAGCGCAACATTTTGAAATTTCTATATTTTGACAGATAAAAATACCTATAGATATCTTAGAAGTTTTTCTTCAATTTTAACATCGTTCCCCCAGCTATTTAATATTTGAAATGTATAATTTTGATGAAATTTTATACTCCTACTCTTTTCTAAATTGATGTCATAGAATTATGTCCATTGAACTAACAGATGATAGTGAAATCTCAAAATCAGAGAAAATAGAAAATTTACCCTCCCTCTACCCTGTCAAATGATAACAACATGAAAAGTAATTTTTGTTCACCAGCTCGGATATAAAATTCCAAGCTTTAAATAAGATAAAAACCATTCTTCTTGCAGTTACAAGTCTTAATGTTTAACAAAATTTATATACAAAACGTTTGTATTAAAATGGTGGTAAAACTCTTATAAACACGCATATGCACATCGAAATGCTTGCTTTTTTCTACTTCCTTTAATATATGAACTATTTCCGGAAAATGAATAAAATGTAAATTATTATAAGAAATGTTTGCTAAACAACACCTTACTAAATTATTTCCTAAGCAAATTGTCCGTTTTTCAAATAGCCACAAAACGGCGTTATCTCTAGAATATTTGCGCTCTGTTCAATTGAGGAATGAATAATTATTACTTGTATTTTAATTTCAGTTAATGCAAAACACCGTTTCCCAACTTGGCAATTAACAATTCAAGAAAAGAAATTAGAGGAAATTTTCGTTTGAATTTATTTTTTCTTATTAAAATATTCATCTCAAATATTTCAATCTGAGATATCTCAACACTATCCAAGAAGTTTACGGTGCCGATTTACGTCGTTCCTGTTAGTATCGCCAACTCTTTACCGCCAAGCACGGAGATGAGAGAACATTTGTTTTGGTTGCGCAATAATGTTTTTAACGTGACATGCGCGCATGCTCGGAAATTATTCTTTTCATCGGTGTTTCAGCACATCACGCTATATTGCGATACTATACGATGCAATTGGTCGATTCATAAGTATTTTAATAAAACTCCCTTTGGAATTCTTTAGTTTGAATATTGGCTCAGTACTGCGTATGTTATTCTGTGAGTTTTATTTCTCTATGCATAAGCGAAGCTACGAGTGTTTCACTATGCTGAAAGCGAAGACGCATTTTTTTAAGTCAAAAAAATTGTGCGGTACACGTTTAAAATGCCGCAGTCATTGCGTGCGGAAATTCTCTTTTTCGGAATTTTTTTAAAAACTTACATTCCTAACATTCAATGAAAAAGCGTAGCTACTATTTTCTTGCTATGCTGAAAGCGAAGTCGCTGATGTTTTCTAAAGTTAAAAAATTGCCCGGTAAACACTTAAAATGCCGCAGGCATTGAGTGCTCAATCTTTCCTTTTCAGGTGACGTATGTCAAGAGAACAATACAAAGCGTACTGCACATCCAAAACAGTATTTGGCGACGGCAAAAGAAATTGCGGCAAGAAACATTGGCGAGAAACAGGTGCGCACCGTAAACTCCAGATTCACGTTTTCCAAAATTATATGCATCTCACAATGATTACAATTCTGATTTCGGGTCACTCCATTAAACCTTTCACTACGACCCCGTCTCAAATGGCCCGGGTAAGTTGTATACGAGCCAGGCGGTTTTAATTTCAGGGACTGGTATGGTAGTAAAGGGAATTTCCCCCAAGAGTGTAATCGGGAGGGGTTGAGTTATTTTATAAAAGTATAGATTTCTTTTCCGTTCCTATTCCTTCCAGTTTCGCTTAAAATTGATACCTTGAGTTCAATTAATTTTAAATAATTATCCGTAATTGTACTCGTACTATGAATATACAGGGTTTAAAAATTAAGATGGTCTGTTTCTTTGTTTGCGCAAGAAATTATTTCTGTTTAGAATTTGTGAGACAGTTTCCACAACGAAGCATAGCATAAATTTTTTCTAATTGTCTGTGTCATGCACAGAAGAATTCTTCCGTCACATACCTTTGTATATATATTTAATTATATGCAAAGATTAAAATCTTTTCTTATTATTAACCGTATAGAATGAAATCGCTGCAATTCAGAGGATAAAAAAGCAAATAGTTTATTCAAATTCATTTTCTATCTAATGTTAGAATTCCTGTATTGATTCAGAATTTCTTATTTGATTTTTAAAGATTCGGAATATTATCTCGTCAAAAGACGCACAAAATTAATGACTTATTCAGACATAAATTGATCAAAATATCAGAAATATTAAAGAAGTAACTTGTATAATAATTGTAACTTAATATAATACTTAACTTAATATAATATTTCTAAGCTAAATCGTTTTTTGCGATCTAAGTATTCCAATCATATCATAATACAGTTATCAGATTAAAAGCTTCATTAAAAATGTAACTCGAAATATTAATTGAAAACAATAAGGAAATGAGAAACTTTACATGAATGGCAACATTTTGAAAGCAAACATAGAGTAAATCTGCTGACCGATCAAATTGTTTAAACAAACAAAATAGATTTCTTTATTAAGATGTTTAAAAAGTCTTATAAGACGATATCTAGTGAAATTAAAGATTTTTGCTACAAGTCTATGTGGCTCTAAAGTACAAAAGAAGTGTCTCTAGCGCACAGAAAATTAAATAATTTTGGTATTTTTACTGAAGGTGTAACTGTGTAACATTACTCAGTATGATATTTATATTATGCACTGAATAAAAGCGGATGAATTTACATTACTAAGACGAACAGACAGCATATTTATATTTCAAGGCTTGTCATCAGTCTTGCATATTTTTCCAGTCTAAGACAATGTAAGCTGTTATGAATTGATCGTCTTAAGCGTTAATCGTGTCACGAAATTTATAATAATAACGATGATCTAAATATTACATGGAATAGCAAATTTTATAAAGTTTTCTCATCGTCGGAGATGAATGAATTTGAAAAATTAGCATTATCGCTTGATGGCGCAGCTGAAAATCATTACTTATACACGAGGGATAACGTTGGAGATGGTGAATCGAAACGTCACATTATAAATATCGAGAATCTAAACAAAGTAATTCGCAGAAAACCGAAGAAAATTGAATTTTCGCATGTATGAGCACTTCAAATGAAAACGCAGCTTTTAACTTATCATTTGTCACCCCATTTCACAACGAGGAAATCTTTGGAAGGTTTGCCTCTGGGTTCTCTAACCACTACGGAACTGTGTGCTTCTGAAGCCAAAAAGGGAGAAATCGTCATATACTCGTCTGCCTCGCGCATTTCCGAACCAGTATACCAATCACAAAGCGTCGTTTGCAAAACCGTCAATATCCCTCATTATATTGAAACATTTACGTCCGCTTTACGCGAGAAAAGTGAAATGCAAAGATTCAAATCCTTCAGCGTTGCATCCAATGAAGAACGCATAGCTACGCCTGATTTTGGCAACTAAGATACACCTTTTTATAATAGCACCTGCATAGTAGAATGATTTGAAGATATTTATAAAGAAAGCTTTTTGCGCTCTTCACATATCTGAGTATCAAAGGCCTATTCTTGAAACTTTGGCTTCACACATGGGTCAAAATGTAAGGAAAGTCATTAAGAACGACAAAATCTTAACTCAACTAGAGTAGACTCTCAAGCCTGTGATAAAAGGAACTCTGAATTTACCAACAATTATGAACCTTTTCTTTCTGTGAATGATGTACACCATGTTACAGGCCCTACTGACATGAGTGCTGAGGCTCAGAGACACCCTCAAGATAGACGCTCTGTCTGCCCTTTTTGTGTTAAAAGTTTCTATCGGAAATATGGTTTCGTCGTTCACTATCGATATCACACAGGAAAGAAGCCTTATATTTGTGATAAACGGGGAAAAAGATTTCTTAAGAAGTGTTATCTCTCCAGTCATCTGGTGTTTTATAGCTTAGAGAATCCCATTGTGCGTGCGATTGTTCTCCCAAAAAATTAGCTCGGAAAGTTGATCTGATCACACATCTTCGCACTAACATGGAATAAGAGCCTTATAAATGCTTTATATGTGAAAAAGTATTTGCGGACAGTGGCAATTGCAACAAACATTGCAATGAAATGCATAGTAAAAAATGAACCTTGCACGAAAACTTTGTAAAAAAATTGCGAAGCTTTAAAATTCTGTTTCCACATACTGTCCTTATACAAATAATCTAGCGGGAATTAATTATTATTTTTAGTCTACCTTTTAGTGATTTAAAGATATGTATTTTCTTCATATTTTTATTTGATTTGTAAATTATTGAAGTTGAATAATTAAGTAATCGACCAATTTAGGAAAATTTATGAAGAAGAGTGTTTTAATGTGAGCATATGTTGCTGCTTATTGATTTAAATCCGACTAATAAAAAAGATTTTTTAAAACTTTTATAAAACTCATTGAAAATGAATCATTAGTTGGATATCTATATCATCTGCTTCTTATTGGGAGAAAATAAAATTTTTCAGATCTATATAATACGAAAATTATTTCCCTCAATTTATATTAACGATTTAATGCATGTTAGCAGAATTTTAATGTTTTGAATTTTTTTAAATAGATAAAAAAAATTTTCACCCTAAATAATGTAGTTTCCAGTTTTACTGATTTTTGAAAATTGAAACTTATTTAGGACTAGGGGGTTCCACCCCCTACTCGCTCCGATCGTCAACCCCCAAGAATAACGTTTTGATTCTTTTGGGAGCACTACGTAATACCAGCTTTGCTCGCTTGCTGTACAGTTATGAGTGGCTGCTAGTAATAGGAAATTATAAATACATTAATTACTAAAAGGAAATTTTAATTATTTGAATAGCAGGAAGTTCCAACTAAATTCTTTTTAAAAAACTAAAACTAAACTTTCAATTACTAAAAACTAAATAATCAAATTATGAAATTAAAATTTTACCTTTATACCATATATATGTAAATGTTGAAAAGAAATTTGAATGCTAAAATGTATGATAAGATACTTACAAATAAAAATTATTTTCACGATTCAGAAATCAGGCACTTAAAACTTCTTGGTACACACAATTGAATGTTTTTTCAACAGTTTCATTAGCCCTGACTTCATTCCAACCAACTTCTAAATATCCACACTTCTCAATGAATTGTTGCTCATAAAAGCTTCGCTACATGTATTCACACTCTCTGTAATAATTATTTAGCTACGAAAGTTAAAAATTTTCTCGCTGGGTAGATATTTAAGTGTTAAAACCTCAAAAAATTTAAGTTTTCGAAAGATGAGTTAACCCATTTGACAAACTTTTTGCTTAAAAAAGGACATTTTAAAGTAACAAATGGCTTTAAATATGTTCAGATTCACTATTCAAAATTATTACCCATAATCATTTACTTTTACCTAAGAAAACAGCCTTTTCTCAAAATTTTTAAAAAATTCCAAAATTCTTGACGTCGACACCAAAATTTTAAACATGCTTTTCTTCACAGAAATAATGATCAGAGAAGATTCACCACATGTATACACATTCATTGCAATAATTATTTAGCCAAGAATGTTTTACCTTTTCTCGCTGGGTAGATATTTATGTGTTAAAACCTCAGAAAATTTAAGTTTTCGAAAATGAGTTAACAAATTTCACAAACTTTTTGCTTAAAAATTACACTTTAAAGTGACAAATGGCTTCGAATATGTTCAGATTCACTATTTAAAATTATAACCCATAATAATTATTAACTTTTAAAAAATAAAAAAAAATTCTGAAATTCTTGCTTTTGACACCAAAATTTTAAACATGCCTTTTTTACACAGAAATAATGATTCGAAAATCATCGCTACATGGATAAAAGAACAGAGTCCTATCGTTCCTTACACAAAAACGCTTGATTCTATTTTGTACATTCAGATTGGATTGTCTTAGGAAAGATTCCTCAACAGTTTGAGTTGTTCAACAGTTCTCTTTTCCGACGATTTCGATTTATAATTGAATCTGCCCGACTTAAACTCATTTTGAAAAATTTCGTGATCTCAGATCAAATCAAGCTACGAATGTCGAATCAGATGTAAACAAAACAAACTTGCGAGCTGTTGCCAAACGGTGATTAAGAAATTCGGCCCTTTTTTGTCGCCACGTAAGCGAATTATATATATAGATTGTGTATCACTTTTATACTAACAAGTGATAATTATGCATCTATTTAATTTTCAGACTGCCTAAATCTACACCGTAAATGATTTCCAAAATAAGATTGGTACATGAGAAACGAATGATGTTTGACATTTATTGCGTCCTATGGACGATATTTTCAAAGTTACCGGAATATTATAGCCTTTTAAAGTAATTAAACCGATGGTGGATGTTTAATACTTTCTTCTGAAAATTGCTTAGGGCGTTAAATTATTTTAATAATTTCATATGCAAGAGAAAACAATTTTTTAATTATTTTCTATAATAATATCTAGTTGGTATTTTCTTTAAGTTTACCTTAGGTATATTAATGACTTGTTTTGAAGCAACAGAGGGCTATTTTGTGACGGACATCGTAATTTTGTACCACGGTCAGATGACGAGGACGAAACCTAATCTGGTACCTTCTCTCCACATTTCAGCGCCATACCAGCGAGAGGACATTTTACCACTCCTTTTGATTTAACGTAAAACAGGCCCATAAATGGCGGATCTTCAGTGGAATCGGGTTTCGAAACTGGAACCCTCTGGTCCCGAAGTCGATATCTCACCACTAGTCTACGGCGGTCTATTTTCATTTAAGAGTTCTTCATAAAAAGTATATTAATAATGCTTTGCAGCAGATGCTAAACAAAGCAATTTGGAAGCATGAAGTTTTCAGGTGCAAGTCTACTTTATTATTCTGAGCTTGATTTTTGGCGTTTTTTGCTTGAAATACATTTTTCAGAGGCAGAACGGTTGAATTAGAGAACTGCCTATTCTCTTAGAATACGTATCGTTGGAGGCCATGAGGCGGGGGAGCAGCCAAACTTCCAGCGCCATCCGTTCCGTGAAATTTATGCAGTTATCTTTACAGATACAATGTAAATGTATCGATCACATAACATTCAAAACGAAATATGTTATTAAAATATATATTAAAATTAAAGAGGAAAATCATGGAAGGAGCCACACACACAGCATATTGCATATCGTGTGTCGTAAGCAAGCCTATTTTCTGCCGCATCCTGCGGTTTTCACAGGCTATTGCGTTGAATTATCACTTTCATAGCTTTGGATCAAACTATACTAATAAAGCTTGAATTAAATAACAACTCACTTGCCTCAACGGTATTTGAACACGTTTGCAAATGTTTAGTCTAAATATTGATTAATTCAACAGTCAGAGGGTTTATGAAACATTTACGCCACTATCCATCCCTGCGCCTGATGTCATGGTGACCCCTACCGGTGGAGTGGAAGGAAGCAACCAAACACCAAAGGGGCCCCTGAGGCTCCGAGCCTAAAGTGCTATCACCCCAGAGGGTTAAACAGCGCAGCAAGAGCAAATTCATCAAGGAAGGTCATGATGATCATGGTTAAAAACCGAATTCCGCCGAAGATCGGTCGTTGCATGGGGGCTTGACGCACATCGAGGGTCAAACGTCCTCTACTGTGGAGTTTGGAGAGAGACGTGCTGGCTCAGGTGTCTTCCTCATGAACTCGTCACGATCCTAAATTACGAGATCTGAAACCAAAATAGCTCTCGTGTTGCTTCAAAATTTGACGTCACTGTAGCTAAACTAATCGGGGATGAATCAGCAATGAGTGAAATAACATATTAGAAACACTGAGCATTAAAACACTGAGCATTAAAACACTGAGCTTTAGAACACTGAGCATTAAAACACTATAAAAGTTAAAAAGTGGTGAGATTGAATGCAACAGAAACTATTCAAAGACGTAAGATATTGACCCCTTGATGAAAGAACTCGAAAATAGTTTTATAAAACATACACATCAACTCAGAAAAGAGAAAAACTGACAAGAAAATATAGTAGTTTGAAACAATAAAGCTAAAATGCATACTCTATTAGCATAATATATTCTACAGCAATTCCATGATGTTTTCACCATATTCTGAATGCCACTTAAAGTCGTAAAGATATCTATTAATATTGTAGGGAATCTTGAGATAATAAGGAAGACCAATTAATTACTCCGAGGTAAAATTTAATAAATCGCAAAAACATTTCTAACGATAGATAAAATAAAAAATGACACACTCAGTATTAAAAGCAACAAAGATAAACCTCATTAAATACTGTTTAAATCACCACAGGTTTATAACCTGATAGGCGTTTTAGATAAACACATAAATTAACAAAAAAAAGATATCACGGCACGATGAGAGGATTATCCGAATACGCAATGTAGGTGAAAAATTTTAAATCTCTTACAGAACTCGATCCTGTTGCCATGCATTAAAATTGATAAACATGTTTTTAAGAAATAATTAAACTGCTCAAAAAATTTAACATCAATATAAAGCACCAAACCCACGATTTTTCCGTATTAAAATACCCACAAACACCACAATACAGAACATAAATCACACAGGTCCGTAATATAATTGAGATAAGGTAAAAAGAATCTAAAATCAACATAGTTTGGGTTGTAATTTTTCAAACGCCGGAAAGTTAAAATTTAATAGGATCGTCATTTAATAGGCCAGTTTGTTGTATATTTGAACACTGACTTTAAAGCATCATTTATCTTTTAAGCTGTCCTTTATCTTCATATTACAGTCTTTATCTAATGCATTTATAACTAGCTGTTGATTTTGAGAGTTTATAGATGATGATGGAAATTCAATTAAAAAGGTGTAAGAAAGTAGAATCTTTGGCTCTACGCCTTATATGCAAGACGTGATCCGTTTCCCTGATTCTGAATCATAATTTTTCAAGTAAGTTTCACAATCATTGAAAATATTTCTTCTGAATTCGTATTTTCAATAGAGATGTGGGACTAGGATATTAATTTATTCTCCTGAAAAAGTCGCCAGATTGGAAAAGTTACCTACTAGCTCATATCCCGGATTACCGTCATGAGCCCTCAACCAGGTCATGCCCCCCCCCAACACCTCCGCTAACCTGCAATTATTTTCAACTGTATTTAAGACTAATGATTTTGGCCTGTCTCTCCCGAGTGTTTTTACTGAGGCCTGGCTATCTGTAAAAATATTAATTTTATATTGCGTAGAAATGCCTATCAGTCAACAAAATTAATTGCCACTAGTTCGGCCTGCAAAGTAGGCCAATAATTTTTCCAATTTTAAACATGATTTTAAATTGATTTGGTATGTTTGTGGATGCACGCGGTCTCTTCACTGATCTTGGAAATCTCTGTGTATACGCCGAGTAGATTTTTCTGTTCGATTGGAATTTCCGATGGTTTCTACAAACATTTCTCCATTTTAAATAAATAACGAAGTCATATATTGCCAAACTCATATTAACAACTTTATATATAAAGCTTTCGCGGTAATGCGTAAAAGATAATGTCAGTCAGGATGTTAAGAATTTGCGTGAATGTTGTTTTATAGTATCTGGTAATTATAGTAAAATTAATTCTTTTAATAATATGCTGCCTTTTGTTCTTGTATAAGAGTCCCTCCGCAGAAACTTTGTAAAGGAGGGACTTCTCAATTATTGTTCATACCAAGGCTCAATCTCCCATCAGGCGGAATATTTGCACCGTTGAGTTAGGGTTGAGTGAACAATGAATATTGTTAATAAAAACAATTAATAGTGATAATACCCATTAATTTTAATTTCATATTCTAAAATTAATCACTAAACATCGTGGGGAGTCTTAAGAGAAAAGAATTGGGATATAGTAACAGAAACATCATCATGAAAAGGAGACACGAGAATTATCTATTTCTTCACTTTCGGAACTTGGGACCAAAGCCTTTCCATCACTGAAACAAAATATGCTGGTGTTAGTGTTTCTTTCCTTTTCCTGAAACAAATTTGGAGGCAACCGTTTTCAAGAATAAATTTAAATGATAAAATAGTGAAATGAGTGAAATAAAGATCCGCGATAACAGCAAAAATACCGGGATATTATTAACAATCTTGTAAGTGACGAATTCCAGCGTAATGTTTACCTCTGAGACCAATTTGGCGATATCTACACTCCACGCAGTGGGAAAGTCAATTGAATAAAGGGGCGGCTCCTAACATCAGATAAAGAAGGGTTTGGCTTTTATTAGTTATATTGAAGTCCCTTTTTGAAGCAACACGTGGGCTATTTTGGCACAGAGCTCGTAATTTTGAACCGCATTCAGATGACGAGGAAGACAACTGAGCTGTCACTGCCTCTCCAATCTTCCTCACAACACCAGCGGAAGGACGTTTGTCTCACTACGCATCATTTAACGTGCAACAACCAAAAATATAACGGATCTTCAGTGTAATCGGGTTTCGAACCTGGAATCCTTCGGCCCCAAAGCGGAGACCTTACCACTCCAGGTTGAAAAAGCAGACTACCAGGAAGGACATACCTCTACTCTTCATGGAAGTGGGGGGACAAAAACGTTTGATCTGTCCTTGTCAGTCTTGTTCCGCCCAAAGGAGGGTTAACAACTCTCCAATAAAAAATCCAGTTTGCTCAGTAAATTGCATAGGATATTATACCAACTTCAACGCATTTTGCATAAAAATGCGCTGTTTGTCTCAAAATTTCTGTTAGAATAAAATTTTAAGTTACAGGAAACTTTCAGCACCACGGACAATTTAATCTAACTAATGTGAAAAAAGAATTTGTTTCAAGGTACGTTTCCGTATTTCAATTGATTTAACTCACTTCGACCCAATTTTAGTGCAAAGTGCTTTTTATTTCGAGTTTATCAAACTACTGATTATAATCATATTTTATTTAATATCTAATTTTGTAATGAAATGAGAGAAATCATTTTATCATGCTGTTAACCACGAGAGCAGTATTATTTTTCAACCACTTTTGAGTTGAAGCTGAATATTTATTTTAAGTTTCTCCCCCAGACTAGGAGGGAGGGGCACCACGAGTTTAGCTTTCGTCTGCTGTCTTGACGACGGTCATTCAACGACTCCGCATACCTATTCAGAACAGGAACAGATTCTTTGTGATCTATTTTAAGCTGTTCTGGTGAATTTGTTCAGAAATAAAACATTTCATAGCCATTTTAATTTGGTCTAAACATTCTTGTTTTTCGAAAGTTGATACTTGCTCCCTGAAAGACATTTCAATACGACCCCTATTTTCCATAATCACCTATTAATGAATCAATTTCAGTCATAAAACTATGGGACTTCATTTAAGGCACTTCAAATTTTTCTATGCGACTGAATTTTTAATGCTATTTTCAGCCCTAAAATAACAAGGTCCGGAGGTTAAGAACCCCGAGTTCAAGCATTCTGTTATACCACAGTACCATCGCCCCCCCCCTCTCTGTGCCTATTCTCATCGCTGCTGTGGAAGGATGTAAGGTGCAATATTGGGGCACCATCTATGAGTATCTAACAAATGTGAGGTGAGATTATAATTTGTTCTGAATCAGACGAACTGCCTTTGAGAAGAAAATTTGGTATGAAAAGCTAAATTTTTATACCTTGTATTCATTTGACGCCAAATCCGTTGTACTTAATTTCAGATATAGTTTCTATTAATCTTATAATAATTATTATCTTTTCATAGTAAATCGAAATATTATTTTGGTGTAGTTATTTTTGAATTATATAATTTTAATGGTATAGAATTCGTCAAAACGTGTAAATAATCTGTATTGCTCCATAAAGAATACTAATATTTTCTTCGAATATGAGTCAAACCGTTTCCCAAATAATCTATCGAAATACGAGATAACAAAAATTTTTATGATAGAATACTTGAAAAAGCAGAAAAATTCCAGAAGAACAAATCTGGGGATATTTTAAATATATGTTGCTAGAAAAAGTTTGCTGATTTAAAACATTATTTAAAGAAGTTTTGACACTTATATGAAACTTTATTTGTATTCTTGTCACTGAAATCCTTCAAATGGCTTTGACCCTTGCAATTACACAGCAACAGTCATAATCTCAAGCGGAAATTTTTACGACATCTTTTCAGGAACTCGGAGCTTCAGTATTTTGAACTTCCACGCTGTCTGTCTATTATAGTTTATAGAAATCCAGAGAAAAACTTCTGTTCCTTTTCATCTGGAGGCTTACTGTAACGTATCGGACACTAATTAATAAAATCTTAGAACTTTCCGCTCTGCGTATTTAAACTTTCACGTTTTGATAATTCATCCAGATCAAATGAAAAGTCTAGGAAAACGTCAATGCGGCTCCAGTGTTTTTTAATTTTGCAGGAAACGGAAAACAAAGTTCCCAGTCTTCCCAAGGAGTTCCAAAGCAACCACGTAGATAACAATATTAAATATAAGTATAATTCATTATATTTTAACTTCGCATTGAAGCAATACAGCGTATCAAGTTGTCTAAATTTATTATTTAATAAACAACTGAAAGTATTGATATGTCTGTTAATAAAAAAGTGCAATGTCCCATATGCAGGGCATATACCTGAAATAGAGCAGCAAAATTTGGTGCAAACTTTGTTTGAAGAGGGGGAGTAAATGTACTTCCGGACCGTTTTAAAAATTTTAATTAGAATTTATTTAAATAGTAATTAAATTAATTTATCGTTTTCATTGATAACTTATTAAAATATTATAACAAAAAGATTATTTTTACGACGACTAATATGTTTTTTAAATATCATGCCTTTTGTGATACCAATTGAGTTGATAAGGTTTTTTCTATAATTTTAACATCGTTTCTCCAGCTGTCTAACATATGAAATGTATAATTCAGACGAAATTTTCTCCTCCTATCCGTTTCTAAATTGATATCATAGCATTACGTCCATTGAGCTAGCAGATGGTACTGAAACCTCAAAATGAGCAAAGAAATGGATCATGGTTCTTCCCTACAACTTTCAACTAGCAGTAGGCGCACTGCGTTGCCCGTGGAATCAGGACGCGGAATCTTCGACAAAATGGGGGGAAAATGCCCACAATGCCACGAAAAAGTTTTGGAAACAAAATGAAAACAAAAGATACGCATTATTGTTTTCCCCGCTAATATATCCTCTCTACAATGACGCGAATGTAATGACGTCCTCAGAACGAATCGGATTGTAGAAATGCAAGCTGGTAATGAAAGCATATTACATAATTCATTCTGGGATCGTCCGGAGAAGCTCTCGCTGTGAAATCTCGCTATCAAAAAAACTGTTTGAACTGATCAGGGAAAAATAAATTAATATAAAACGGAATAAGATATGTTAACCGTTATTGTTTTAAATCTGACAGAAGTGTTCCTGTTATGAGCTGAAAAACAATGAAAATTATAGAGTTGTTAGAACGTCAGACGCAAGAATTTCAAGAAATCCTTATCAAAAATTACCATAAAAGCGACTATTATTTAAAAATTTCTCAAAATTCAGTAAATTACGTTGGAAATTCAAAACAAACTACATTAGAACAAAAATTGTTTGTTCTATCAGATGGTGCATCGAATGTTTTTCAACGATCATTAGAAAACATACTACTGCCGTAAAAGTTCCAAAAATGACCCAAAACAACACAAAACATTAAATAAAAAATTTTCTATATAAATTTTAATATTCTGGCTTCGAGGTGCATTGAGTTACCATTACGTCTACAGGTGTGAATTACGTCTACAGAATTTCATGCCTGTAAGTTTGAAAGATTCGCCTGGACATCGCGCGCGCTCACACACGAAAACATTGCCTTTCAAAAGTATAGATAGATAAAAACATCAATTATAATTTTTGTTTACCAGCTCGGAAGAAAAATTCCAAGCTATAAATAATAGAAAAAAGAACGTAACGAAGACGCAATTACAAAACTAATTTGAAAGAAAGATTATATAGAAATATATTGCATTAAAATAGTGGTACAACTTTTATACAGCCATATACTCAGATTTAATTCTTTTAATGTCTGTAACTATTTCCGAAAAATGAATAAAATGTTATAAGGAAAGTTTGATCAAACGACGCCTTACTAAATTATTTCCTAAGCAAATTTTCCGTTTATCAAATAGCCTCAAAACGGCATTAACTCTATTATAGTTTCACACTGTTCAATTGATGAATGATAAAATAATGCGTGTATTCTAATTTCAGATATTGCAGAACACCGTCTCCCAAAATGGCAGTTAACAATTTAAGAAAATATTTTCTGCGAAAGTTTCGTTTTAAATCATATATTAATATTCAAATATTCACCACAAATATTTGAAGCTGAAGTGTCTCAACATAATCGAAAATCATATGCATCGCACAAAGATTGTATTTCTGAATTCAGGTTACTCCATTAATTCTGTCTATAAAATATCAAAATTTAAAAAAAGCTTCTAAAGACATTTAAGTTTTAAGTTGAAAATCATATCACACTTTTATGCGATTTATTACCACTTAAATACATGTATCTCGCTGCTACGTGATTTTTGAAACATACTATGTATTTAGTTGAATCAAGCACCACATAGTATATTTTGAAACATCGTAGTACACCTAAAAATAACCGTTTGAAAGCGTAGGAGACACTTGCATAAATTGTATCAATAAGTTGAAATCACATCACAATTTTTTTGGGGATTTCAATACCACTTGAATATATGCATCTTGCTGCTACATGATTTTTGAAATATATTATTTCTTTAGTTGAATAAAACACCGCGTAGTATTTTTTGAAACATCCCAGTATATTTAAAAATAACTGTTTGAAAGCATAGGAGACTCTTTCATAAATTGTCTCAATATTCGAAACAGAGCTTCAAGAATTTTCATACAATTATTAGGGGTTTTAAGGGAACGTAAAGCTATTTTATTCAAATTCTCCAGATATTTTTTTCTTTCAGTCCTCTTTAAGGACTTAATTTAAAACGAGATGATTATTGCATCTGGAAGATAATTTTTTGTTCAGCTGCAAGGAAAGAGTTTTTGCAGAATTATTGGGGCAGTACAATAAAATATTTTTCAAGCCTTTTAAATACTAGAAAAATATTAAGTACAAATAATAACGCGAATAATTAGAGTTCATCCCAGAACTCTTCTCTATGAAGAATATTCATGTTTTGAAGAGACATTAAGCATCTAATTGAATAATTTTTTGAATTACTATTTTAATGCAAGGCTCTAAAACATATTCAAAATTCTGAACCAAGCTAATTGCTATTTACATGCAGTGATTTATTTGTATTATATGATTCAACATTTTAAAAGTCCGAAGTAAACTCATTAGTTTTCAAAAATCGCAAGATGCAGCAGAAAACAGACGTTCTTCCAAACCGCTGAAATCGCGGTATATGCAGTCAGAGGGTTAACAGTGTTGAGGGTAGGAGCAGAATTTCAGTATTTGACAAATTTATTTTCCATTTCAGTTTGTTTCTGAGTTGGAGAGAAGTCACTGATTGATCCAGTAAATGTTATTAAAAAATTCATTCTGTTATAAAAATTACAAAGAAAGATTTGCGTATATAAATATGTTGCTTTCAAAATTATCTCAATTAGAGGTTTCTTCAGTTACCAATAGGATTTGTTCCTGTTATTACATTAATTAACAAGAATGCTCAGCTATGATCAAAAGTTAAGAAAGCTTTCATAAGAAATTTAAATTTTAGTTTGGAAATCATCTCACACTTTTATACGATATAAGTACCACTTTAAATATTCAAATACTGTTGAACTAAGCTATTTGATATTTACATGCAGGGCTTTATTAGTATAATATGAGTCAACGTTTTAAAAGTACTAAGTAAACTCATTAGTTTGCGAAAATCGCAGGATGCGGCAGAAAACAGACACACTTCGAAACCACGGAAATCGCAGGATCTGCAGTTAGAGGGTTAATGGGTTTTAGGATAGGGACTGTATTTCAACAATTGACAAATTTAGTTTTAATTTATATTTCTTTCTGAGTTGGAGAGAAGTCACTGTTAGATCCAGTAAATGTTATTGTACGTAATGCAATTATAAAAATTATA
This sequence comes from Araneus ventricosus, assembly GCA_013235015.1. Classification (NCBI taxonomy): domain Eukaryota; kingdom Metazoa; phylum Arthropoda; class Arachnida; order Araneae; family Araneidae; genus Araneus; species Araneus ventricosus. The sequence goes on from BGPR01004096.1 coordinate 54,446, forward strand.
AAGAAAGTTTTCCAATTATAAATATGTTGCTTTCAAAATTATCTCAATTAAAGGTTTCTTCAATTACCAATAGGATTTATTCTTGTTATTACATTCATTAATTAAAAAGAATTCTCAGCTATAATTTCAAAGGGAAGGGATATTTCAAAATTCAAATATAAAAAATAGCATTTACAATACAACAGTACATGAATGCAGATATTTTATCGTTTTTTTAAAAGCAACTTTCCAGTTTCGGACGTTCTACAGGTAATCGTCTTGAAAAATTTTTTTGCGGATAATTTTATTATTATATTATAAAAATAAATAAATAAAAATAAAATGAAAATTATTTTTTAAAATTCATTCATGGAAGTTGTCAAGAGTTCATGAAAAGATTTTACATTCTAATATTTAAAAAAAATTACAGTTGTTAAATTTCTTAACGGAAACATGAATTATTTAACTTGAAATGCATTTATTGTCGGTTTATAGAAATGCTGCAAGGGCCAGCTATTAAGGGTACACATGTATCTTAGATGGAGTATGTTTGTCCCTTATGGTCCATTGCAATTAGACTGGCAATTTCAAAATTTGTGTTTGCAAATAATATTTTTAACGTGTTTATAAAAAAGTTACAGTTACGTTTTTTTGTAATTATAGGCAATTAAATTTTGAATAAATTATTATATTAGATTTTAAAAATTATTATATTAGATTTTATAAATTATTATATTAGATTTAAATTATTATATTTAATTTATTTTTTAATGTGATGATATATTTAAAACATTAATGAAATTGATGGTCAGATATTTAATTTTTCGCTTGTCACTTACTTTTACAGGTCAGCAAATAAATGGTTTTATTAAACTACCAAATTTCAAATGTAGTATTAATAATAATAATAAAGATTATTTGGTCAAACATTCGAAATACTGTACTGTTTTAGGTTTTTTGTATTTCTGTGCACATTATTTTGGAAAAGAAAGCCTCTAATACAGTTTAATGCCCATGCTTTAATAATCATCAAACAACGGATTTATTAATTAAACTGAAAATTTAGTACATAGTCAAAATTTTCGAATTGAAAAGTATCAAAATTATGAAAAAAATATTTACGTTACATTTGACTGAAAATTAATTTATTTAAAAATATTGTATTCATTGCAATTTTTTCCGTCTAGATTATGAAATTTTTCTTGTTTTCTATAAAATAATATTATCTCCTCGAGCGATGGTTATTGCTTGAACCATGTACAGATTATCAGGAAAACCAACTGTTTCCCTGTAGAACATAACAATGACACTATAAAGCGCTCCTTTCCTTGCATTTCCCATAACGCTACTGCTATCTAATAAAGCCAAAAATCTGGAAGTTTTGCAGGCTGAAATTTGGAATAATTTTTTTAAAACGAAAGGTGAATCAACTGTAGACATGGTTTTCTGGAATGGCTACATTGCTTCAATTTAAATAACGCCTTTTTTCAAATATTACTGTTCTTTTCCCAAAGACATTTTCTTAGCATGCCACTGTTTCTAGCTTGAGAGAGCAAAATTCCTTAATGACAGTTCCGTATTCAACATTTCACTTCCTCAACTTGTACAAGTAAAACAGATCCTAGTAGTGAGAACAGGTCTTGAATATCAATAAATGACGAATGCTCTCTAAGCATTGCTTTTAATTTCCCGCAATGTATTTCTCTCATTCCAATTCTCATTCAACATATTCATTACAGCTAGTTGTGAGAATGTTGCAGAATTTTTCATTTGTCTTACAGGTATATTGAGTTATGGATAGCAAAAAGATTCACCTTTAAGGAATGCTAATAGTAGAACCTACCCCAATTGAAGCTCCTTAAAGCTTTACAGAAGGTTCATTAGCTATTACTCTAGATACATATCGGAAAAAAACTTTGCTTAATTTCTTATTTGAACGGCGAATGGTAAAGAAGGTGTACCAATTGAATTTACGGAATTCTTCAGCTGGCATGTTCTTTTCAAGTATATCCATATCCTTGCAAGTCTTGGCGTCAGCTAAATTGCGTTCAATGGTCTTCAAATTCCTGACTTTCTGCATGCTTGTGAATATGTCAGAAAGATAAATGAAAAGGAGACTTCAGCTGTTTTTTAAGGTTGTTATCGAAAATTTTCTTCGAAGCAGAAAGACAGATGACTATGAAATTCTAGTTACTAGAAAGCTATTAGAATTTTGTGAGCTAGGATGCAACATGAGTTTAAAGCTGCATTTCCTGCTTAGTTCCCTTGATAAATTTCCCAATTGTGATGAAAAGGGATAGCGCTTTCATGAAAATTTCAAGACGATGGAAGAGTTCTACCAAAGTCGCAAAGACAAAAATATGGATAGGTAACTACCGTTGTGGCATTAAAAGAGATTGCCCTGAAAAAGTCCACAAAAGCAAAAGTTATAGGTGCAAATTATTGTGCATAATGTCAATTTCTCTGTAGCTGTGAGTTTTTCATATATGTTATTTATAATATATTATTTATGAACTTTTATTTCATTTATGAACTTAAAAATTCGAAAAATTAAAAACTCTACTTAGTAAAAAAACCTACAGCTTCGAAAGAAAAATAAACTTCAGATTTTAAATCTGCATACTTGAATTAGGTAAGAAAAAGTGCTTGTATAATTGCAAGAGAAATTTTATTCCCCATTGGTATTATAAATAATATTGTAATTTTAATAATATTATTGATTATATGAATGATAATTTTTATTATTACTTTTGAAATTAGTAGTTACAATTTGTAAAAAAAATCAATCATACTCATTTAAATTAATATATGATTTCTACTAACATTTAATTATATGCATTAGTTCCAGACTAGAATTATTATTTCATATTAATTTGTAATATAATTAATATGAGAAATATAGATTTTAAAATTAATTATAACTTGTAATTAAAATTTAAACAAATTATTTGAAATTTATTTATTGTTTCTTATTATATTTAAAGATTTGCATTAATACAAGATTGAATTTAATATTCCAGACCAATTTTTAATATAAATAATGAGATTGATTCAAATTAGTTTTTAATGCATATAATGGGAGTTATTTTTAGCAGGTACTGTACCTATAAATTAAACGCTATTTGATGAAACTGTCGAGTTAAACTCTTCTTCTGTAGACTTTTGTTTTAATTCCTTTCTTTTTGGACTATTGTTCCTACTGTGTTATTAGTTGACTTACGTTATATTGTTTTGGGCGCTGGCTTTTCGTGGATTTGATTTAATTTACTGAAGACAATGCATAAACTGAAGTATCAAGTGTTGAATTTACAAATTAATCACTAATCCTCACTAATTACGTGCCTTAAAAGAAATCTCATTCATTATCAAACAGTTTTTAGTAACGCTTTACCATTATCAGATTCACTTTATTTAATGAGATAAATAACATATTTAAATATTCAATCCATTTATTCTAGATCTCCGATAATGGCAAAGAGTTGCTAAAAATTCCTTCATGATGAATAAGATATTTTTTAGTTAAAATTACCACTACAAATATATTAAAACGCAGAGGTGTTATAAATATGTACTTATACTGATGATATAAGCAGGAATGGTTGAAGCTTTCGCGTATCATTTGGATATTAACCACGCAATCTCATACTAATTCCGTTTTCCTTCTGTTGGCCGCTTGACTATTTCATGCAAGAATTTAAAATTCGAATACGTTTTTAAAACTTTTGTGTGTGTTATTCAATATTTTATTTAATTCTACTTCTTTTTCAAAACCTCGATTAGTCTCAGAAATTTTAAAATATCTCTATTCTCACCGTTTCCTCTCTTCCACACTTAAAAGTGTTTTAAATTAAAAAATATAAATATTTTATTCTAAGCCTTTTAAATTATTCCTTTGGAAGAAATATTAAATAGAACAAAATGTAAAATCCTGTAAAAAATGTTTTATGCTTGGGAATAGAGTACCTGGAAATGACGCTATCTATTAAAAAGTCTATTTCTTTCATTTCTCTCAATTCTTAATAACACCCATAAAAATTTCTTACTAATTTCTACATTTTTTAAATTTGTCAGCATATGCAAAATTTATATGTCAAAAATCCTCAATTATTATTTCAAACAAATATTGACTCGCCACATTCTTCTATAAATAATTTCAGCTGTTATTTGACAACAGTCTTTATAGACTTTTCGCTGTTTCTGGTCTCAAAATTTTTCATGAGAGTTTCTATACTCATGGCTATATCTGTGGAAGGCATACTACAATTTCAGTTCAAATAATGAAGACTTTGAAAACTGAGTTTCGATACCATGCAAGTGATAAACACAGTTTCAAATAATTTTAGCATCACATAGAAACATATTTCTTTGGCCAGAAAATAAAGAAACGAATTCTTCAGATTTATATGTTTGGAATTCTCGCAGTTGAGGAATATAAACACGCAAACGTTGCTCAAACATTTTGAATAAGTATGCTTTAATTGAGTTTTGTATCGGTGTTGAAAAAGTTAACAGTAAATTATATCTGTAGAAGTTCTTTCAATTAAACCTACGACGTGTTAATGATTTTTTGGGGGAAGGGGAGAGAAAAATTACGCCTCGCCTCCTAATCTTGAAATGTATTTCTCGACCGTATGTTGAAACAATGAAATTGGCTTCAATTACATTATTAAAAGCTTAATTTAGAAAAATTTATCATAATTATGACAAAAATTACAAGGAAATAAGATTAGTGTCCCTGAAAAGCGATTTTTTAAAATTTTGAGATGTCATAAAATCATATTTGCGTGTTAAAATGCTCCGAATTTATTAAGAAAAAATGTTAAAATATCAATTAATTAATAATAAAATTTAATTATCTTTATTTAGCTTTAATATATCTTGGTATGCTAATAGTGTATTCCTCTCACCTAGTTTAGTGCTATTTTTTTAGATGGAGTAATAAATGACTGAGTAGTGTCAGTTTAATTATAAACGTTTTGTTGTACACAAACCAGGTGTCGTCCTCATCATTTGGCCGCGATTCAAAATTACGAAGTCTGTCCAAAAATAGCCCTCGTGTTGCTTCAAAACGAGATGCTGATATAAATAGGATTAACTGTACGAAGCTCCATTGGTTAATTATATTAATTTTTAAGATGCTTATTTTTCATTCTATTTATGCAGATGAAAATGTCTAAGAGTGCTGCTCATATGCGTTTGTTTCAAGTCTTAATTTTCAATGAAATTTCTTTTTTAAAGCAATAATAAGCAGAAGCAAAAAATTCATGTCATTATAAGATGTATAGAATGCAGATATAGTTGCAGATAAACAGCAAACCTTTAAAATAACTGATACTAGTGAATCCGACGCATGAATTTGCTTAATTTCATATTCGAAATTTTTTTATGCCATGATCTTAAATACCTATGTTTTCGTATGAGTGCAAATTAAAAGTAAGAACAACAATAATTTTCCTACTTTTTTTAAAAATGCCTTAACGCATTATGTATGTTTTACCTTTCACTATGCTTTCAATTTTTATTCCCTTTTAATTTACATTAGGTGTCGCGGTGGCCTAGTGGTAAGGTCCCAGCTTGGGAGCCGGAGGGCAACAGGCTCGGAACCCGGTTCTGCTGAAGAATTGCCGTGTATGATGGCCTTCCGCACGGCAAATCATACGTCGGGGGCCAAAAGTCGTCCTACAGGGTTGTGCAGAAGCTGAACGGTTTGAAGCACAAGTTCAGGTGTCGTCCTCGTCATCTGACCGCGGTTCAGATTTTCGAAGTACGTCCCCAAATAACCCTTGTGTTCTTTCAGAACGTGAAGTTAATAAAACTAAACTTAAGGTCTTTTTACTTATGTGTGTATATTTCAAACTTCATTAATAATAACTGTTGTGTAGGACCGGTGGCGTATCCAGGGGGGCAACCCCCCAGATCTAAGTCCGAATTTCTTGATTTTATTTAAAATAACTACAACTGTTTCTTCTTAATTTCCCTTTCTTCAAAAAATAATAATAACGTGAAAACATTGCTTTCTGACTTGACAGGCTCGAAAATTTTCCCGCTTTTCTAGTCAATCCACTTGTAGCGTTGACGCGGACGGAGACATTTTTTGGCTAAATATTTTATTGTATTTTTTTAAATTATCGAAAGCATTATATTGTTCTTTATGATTCTTATTGTCAGGTGAGGAAAGTCTCTAAAGTTAAAGCGCTTTGGTTTACATAAGCCATAAGGTCTGACATCCTTTCAATAGATTATCCGTTGCATTAAATTTACTATATTCCCTCTAAAGCGATACAGGGGGCATTCACAAACTTCAAAAAGTTTATAGATTTCTATATTTGCCGTTGAAAGGCATACTAATCATTCTTTTCTTTTATAAAACCTTATTTTCTACGCTGGTACATTTGTTAGACCACTGGCATATCAGCAGTCGGACGTGCGATCGAATCGGGTCGAAAATTTTTTCTCCTCGCAGCAGTGTGACAAACTTTGAATTATTTATATTTCAACTAATTTCTTTCTAAAGTTGTGTCTGTGAAATTCAGTATTTTCTTTAATTTTTCTCCTCATTCCAAACTTTGTTTACACAGACAAAATGAATTATACATTAAAAAATAATAGAAAAGAATTATTACAAATTATTCTCAATTTCACTAAAATATGGCGCCAATAGTATGGATAAAGTTTAGTATAATTCATCTATTATCTGATAATTAAGCTCCTAAAATATTAAAATAATATACCGCAATTTAGAAGTCACAGGTGCTGAAAACAATAGAATGGAAAACACCTGGAAATAAAGTTTTATCTTTTCTCACAGTATTTGCAAAGAATTTATCATCTATAAGTTCAGTACCTTCAAATAACGTTTTATTCGCAGATACAGTACAAGCAAATAACGAATTATTCATAGCTACTGTACCTTCTAATAACGAATTATTTGTAGTAATAGTACCTGCAAATAACGTCTTATCCATATGTACAGTACCTGAAGATAACGCTATCCTTTAAAAAATCGCTAATTCAGTATTTTTATTCTGGTACCGGAAAACATCAAAACAAAGTAAAAAAATGTTTGTTTCTCAGCGCAAAGTGTCTTGGTAATAATCCCTACTTTTAAATCTTTTAAAATAGAAGGAAGTCTCTATCCTTCAAAGAAGATTGAAATTCTTTCTTCGTCTAAGTGACAGAAAAAGTTAAATTTAATTTCCTGCTAAATACTTTATAGAATTTCAATTATGTATCTTTACGAATATGAAGATCAAATTATTTCCGTTTATAATTGTTGCATAATAAACTCCATGTTTTATTAAGATAAGTGCCGTTTCTCCTAATATAGTATTATCGATTTTTGTTTCTATCTTCCAGGTTTCTTTGGAAAAACCTGACCTATTTTGAAATTAATCTGCCTTAGTTGTAATTGACATTGTACATAATGATATACGGAATTAATTTCAGAGATAAAAGCGAAACATCATTATTCATATAACATTAATTTTGTTTAAACAATTCTTAGCAAATCAAATCTTATTTTAATTCCATATTTACACGAAAACGAACAATTAAAAATAATTTTGCCAACTCAAGAAGAATTAGTTAACAATTCAGATTTTTAGAATATTGCCATCAAAAAATTCTACAACGATATCCCCAAAATATACTATAGCATCCTTTGGAAATTATCTACTTAGAACTTAAATGATACGAGTGGATTTATGCGTGGTTGCTCTTTTATAGGCTGTCGCATACTTACATTCATTGAAGTTACATCCGGTTCTAAAATCTCAAAAATAGAAAAAAAATTCAATCTATTTTCTCCTGGACTCTTCAAATGATAACATCAATTCTAATTTTTTTACCAGCCCGGATTTTAAATTCCAAGCTTTAAATAAATGAAACAGCAACAACATATCAACTCTCAAATCGCAATGCCTAAGAAATTTTATATAGGAAAAGTTGGTATTAAAATAGTGGTAAAATTTGTATAATAATGTATTATTTTACATCCAAATGCATGGCTTTTTCTACTTCCTTTATTTATAAATTATTTCTAAACAATCAATAAAATTTAAATTATTACAAAGAATGCTTTTTCAAACCCACTCATATGCGTTTGCTTCAAGTTTTAATTTTTATTGAAATTTCTGTTTCAAAGCAACAATTAGCAGAAGCAAAAAATCATGTCATCATAAGAGATATTGAATGCAAATGAAGTTGCAGATATTCAGCAATCCTTTAAAATAACTGATACGAGTGAATACAACGCATGAATTTGCTTAATTTCATACTCGACAATTTTTTTATGCCACTATCTTAATTATCTATGCTTTTGAATGAATTCAAATTAAAGTACGAACATCAATAATTTTCCAACTTTTCTTAACATGCCGTCACGCATTATATATGTGTTACTTTTCACTATGCTTTTAATTTTTATTCTCTTTCTATTTTCATTAGGTACCTCGGTGGCCTGGTGGCAATGTCTCGGCTTCGGGGCCAGAGGGCTCCAGGCTCGTAACCCGGTTCCGCTGAAGAATTGAAGTGTATGTTGGCTTTCTGCACGGCAAATCATGCGTCGGCGGCTGACCGCGGTTCAGATTTTTGAATTCCGTCCCAAAATAGTCCTTTTGTTGCTTCAAAACGTGAAATTGTTAAAAGTAAACTTAATGTCTGCTTATGTGTGTATATTTCAAACTTCATGAATAATAACATTTGTGTAGGACCAGTGGCGAATACAGGTTCTAAATCCCCCCCCTCCAGAGCTAAGTCAGAATTTCTTGATTTTATTTAAAATAACTACAACTGTTTCTTCTGAATTTCCCTTCCTTCAAAAAATAATAATAACGTGACAACATTGTTTTCTGACTTGACAGGCTAGAAAATTTTCCTACTTTTCTATTCATTCCACTTGCACTTGTAGCGTTGACGCGTTCGAAGACATTTTTTGACTAAATATGTCATTGTATTTTGTATTAAATTATGGAAAGTCTGATATTGGTTTTAATGATTCTTACTGTCATGTGAGGAAAGTCTGTTTTACATAAGCCATAAGGTTTGACATCCTTTGAATAGAATTTCAGATGCATTAAATTTTTTATATTCCCTCGGAAAAGGATGCAGGGGGCATTCACAAATTTGAAAAAGTTTACATCTTTCTTAATTTAGCGTTCAAAAGCATAATAATCAATCATTTTTTGTTTTAAAACTTATTTTCAAATTAGGTTCAGGATTACGTGGTATTGCTATTTGTGCAATCTTTTAAACTAATCGCATCTGCCACTCTAATTGCTTTTTTTACCAATATTAATTGCTTTCTTTTCGTAATTTCACTTTCATAATTTCGTTTTATCTGCGTGATAAATTATTTTATTTTCTTTTTAAAATCCATACAACTTCTTCTCGTTTGCCTTAATTTGTCTCAGATGGTATCACTTTTAAATTTTTAATCCTTATCACTAATTATTTCGTTTTTATTTGAACTATCCTTAACTCAAGATTGTAGTCATTATAAGTTCATCAGTTTTTATTGCGTTGTCTATTCTCCATAAAGCCTTCAAAATCATTCTTTTTTAAAACCTATATACTGACGAAAAAAAGGGAACCTTAGCATTTTTTTTTAGCTAAGGTTTTTGTGTCATCACTTTTTTCACCTTCTTAATATCTATATTTCAGGCATTTTTCCCCTATCAACGCATACTGTCTTGTCATTAGAACTCAAATTAAAAATATTATATCGGAATCATAAGTACAAAACATGTGTCAATGTCTGTTTAGAATGAAATCTGGTACTCATGTGCCTTCGCACCTGGAAGGATTAATTATGCTTTAAAGAGTTTCAACAGAGGATAAAATGGGTAATCATTTAACGCCTTTCACCAATATCTTAAGAACTATCATCACACAAAATAATTTTTGAATCTTTTTTTAAAAATAAAAAAGATGAGCTTCTCAACGTCACATGTTTTCACTTCTGTACATATCTCTTTGACTTTAATCACTTTTCTAAATTATTTTAAACATAATTTATTTTTTTGTTTGTTTCATTTAATGCATTTCTTACTTTTAATCTCACATGTTTTTTGTTAATGTTAAAATTATTTTGCCTTCTTTGGATAATTCCACTTTCATTTCCATTTCAGCTTTAAATTTTCGAACTACAAATTTTTTGGTGCTTCTTCTACCTGCATCAGAATTCAAGAACAATTTTCCCTGTTACCCATACCGTCATATCCTTTGATATCAAAGTTTTAATACAGTAGGTGTGAATGCAGACGGATCACAAAATTTAAATAAAAACACATTTTACATATTTTTTACAAAGTTAAACTCAAACGAAAATATTTTCAAATTATTCACGTTGGCTTCTCCATAGTGACACGTTGTTTTTGGTATGAATATTTATTTAGGCATTGCTAAATTTTGTCGGTTTTTTAGAAGCATTTGATATTAAGATGTTTATCAATTAGTGGAAAAGTTTGATTATAGCGTGCATTCCCAGCCTATGGAGAAAATCTGCAGAAAATTTCTTTTTGAAGATTTCTTAAAGATTTCGCAGATTCTTTGAAGACAGAAAAATTTGCATTTTTCTTCAAATTAATCTGCAGAAAGATTTTCTTATTATGTTTTCTTCAAATTAATCTGCAGAAAATTTTCTTGATTATGTTTTTCTTCAAAATATTCTGCAGATTTTTGAAGACGAAAAAATCTCTATTTTTCTTCAATTTAATCTAGAAAATCTGCAAAAAATCCTTATATTTTTAAAGATATTCTGTAGATTTTGCAAGACAACAAGAAATCTGCATTTTTTCTTCAACAATCTGCAAAAAAAAAATATTTTATTTTTTCTTTAAATATCCTGTAGATTTTGAAAGACTTTGCATTTTGTTTTTTAATTCTTGCTGTTTTATATCCACAAGAAAATCATTAAACTCGACCAATATCTGTTGATTTTTGAAAATTTACTCGATACATAATATCTGCATTTCTCTAAATACATATTTTGCACCATATTCTCTAATACGTCAGCTTTATTTTCAATGGATATAAAACAAAATTAGAATATAATTAACATTATTGTTTAATTCTACAGAACAGGATTTTCAAAATTTCCAATGGAAAAGTTGTCTTAGGACTAAATTTTTTAAATATGCCACTGAAAAATGAATTCTAAATTAATCTTTAAAATAAATGTTTGAGGTTTTATCATTTAAAACTTTTACCCCATAATTAATTTCCAATTAATTTTCAACTCTTTTCTGACTAGCTATTTTCCTCGAAAAGAAAGGAAAAGTGGAGCTTTCGCCCTTTTATGGAGAAGGCTTACCAGAAAAGTAGAATTTGAGAGAACAATTTATGAAACTGAGAATCAAAATTATTGAACAAAGTATTCATCACATTTTACACATCTCTACGACTTTGAAACAAGTATTCTGACCTTGGTTGATTTTAAACTACTAGATGGTCCACAGAGAGCCATGGGTGACTATAACTCAAATAGATGAATTTATCCCATCTCAGCATGCCCTGACGAGGCACTTGTGGTTAGCGCGCCTCTCCTAGCTCCTGCCCATGGGATCACGCGGGTTCGAGATCTAGCAGGATGAGCTTGAAGTTTTCGTCACATACTCGTATAAGTAAGTTGATTCAAAATTAATTAATAATTAAACTGACTGTAGAAAAATCTGCGGTATTTGGAACATATTTTGCAGAAAATCAGAAGGTATTTGGAACATAGTTTTCTTCAGATATTCTGAATTTTTTCTGCAGAAAATCTGAAGAAAACATGTTCCAAATACCTTCAAACTATACAGGCTTAGCACGTTGCCCATGTTTACAAGTCAACATATGGTGCTTTGAACAGAAATTTGTTTCATATTACAAACTACAATATGAACGTTTAACAGAAATATGGTAACAGCAAAATAAACCTTGACTAACAAAAGATCATCCAACAGCTCATGAAGTAATGGGGAATTTCATTGATGAAGAGGACCGTGAACTCCTCACTCTGCGAGTCTCGTAAAACTAAACTAAATTTTTTTAATTATTATCCTTATTGAAATTCAATCTAATAGTCATATAGCTCTTGCCGTTGCTCCATCAAGAATAGCTATCAAACTTTTGGATGAATCCTCGCACACATTCTCCTTGGAGTTACCTCTGGTCTTAGCTACACTGAGAATCCTATAGCAATATAATAATGTCTGATGAAGTGGGTGCACCTAATTGCAAACATACGGTTAGTGACGTGCCTAATAAATCTACCACGTTATCAAGTCTGTTTCTCCCATGTGCATGTTCTGGCACGAGAACATACAATTCCTTCTCTGAGGGATCAATCCCAGGTGCATCTAGGGACTACCATAGATCGGAAATCAATGTTTCTTTATTCAGCATGGATGTGAACAAGCAGTGATTGAGTTGAAGATCTCGCACCGTACATTTTGGCCAAAACAGTCAATCAGAATTTAGTTTTACTGCAGCAGGACCTGGAAGCAAGCAGTTTAAACCTCCGGTCATCAATTTCCCTGCAATGTCAGCTCCGATCAGTATTTCTATTCCAATTTTTTATCAGCGAAAAGAAATATTGTTTTCTCTAAGCTCCTGTAGCACTCGCCTTTAGAGACTGGTGGTATATTTCCACGCAAATTACATCTTGGCACAGAGCTGTAAAATATACAAGCCAGTATGTTCCATCGGTTTTAGACATAAACTTCCAATTGAGAATCTACAATTTCACAAAATAAGATCTCTGTAGCTGAATACATAGCACTACACACTTCCCATTTTTATCTCCGCTCTCAAGTAACATTAAGTTTGTAGTGACACATTTGAAGTTCTCGCAAATTGGCGGTTGATCTCACTCATTACCATCTCTTTCTCTCATCTTTCACGTAATGCCCACTAACTGAGAATTTTGATCCAGCAGATATTTCTGCACAAAAAGTATGTGATATTTTTTTTGCCACAAATCACACAAGTAGTTTTACTCCCGCATATGACTATGTCTTTTCTAATAGTTTAACATACCTACAAAATATATGTGACTAATAATTCTTCTGTGCATAACAAAAGAATTAGAACAAAATATGATGTGCTTCGTTGTGGATGTTGTCTCACAAATTCTAAACAGAAATAATTTTCCTGCTCAGAAAAAAAAGAAACAGATCATCTAAATATGAAACCTGTATTTTCATAGTTCGAGAACATCATATATATTTAAAAATAATATTGAAACCGAGGGTATGCATTTTAAGCAGAACTGAAAGGAAAGAAACTTGAAAGAAATATACTTATTAGATAAACCCACCTCCGATTACACCCTTGAGGAGAATTCCTTCCTACCGAGTCCCCGCCCTAATAACCGCCCGTCTCGTGTGCAACAACCGGGCCGATTGATGGGGTCGTAGTAAAGAGATGTGAAGATGGAGTGACTGAAAGCAGAATCATATTCATTGTGAGACGCATATGATTTTGATTAATTTAGAATTTCAATTTAAATATTTGAGATGAATATTTAAATAAGAATAAATAAATTGAAACGAAACTTCTGCGATTTCTTCTAAACTGTTAACTCCATGTTGGGAGACGGTGTTTTTCTACCGAAACTAGAATACACGTATTTTTATTCATTCATCAATTGAACATAGAGCGTATTATCAGAGATAACGCCGTTTTGAGCTCTGAAAAGGAAATTGATGGCCTAGGAAATAATTTAGAAGGTATTGCTTGAAAACATTATTTTTTAATAATTTAATTTTATTTATTTTCCAAAATAATTCAGATATTAAAGGATGTGAAAAAAGCCAAGGAATTAAATCTGCATATACGAATTTAGACAATTTTACCACTATTATATCAAAGTTTTCTGTATAAGTTTCTTACAGATCACACTTCAGAAACATTTTTAGAAATTCTTAATTTCAAGAACACAAGGCTTCGTTTTCAAATTAGTCATTGGTGTTGTTATCATTTGAAAGTATCCTTGAGAATCTATCTTCCATTTTTTCTGGTTTTGATGTTTCTGCATCTGTTCGCCTCAATGGACTTAATTCTATGATGTCAGTTTAGAAACGAGTAGGAGGACAATAAATAAATTAAAACAAACTTTGCAATTTATTTTCTTAATCGTTAACTTTGCCAAGTGTATGGGCGGTGTCGAATTAACTGAAACTAGAATATACCTATTATTTATTCATTCATGAATTGAACAGAGCGAAACTATTCAAGAGTTAACGCTGTTCTGAGTTTATTTCAAAAGGCAATTTGTAGCAAATAATTTTATGGTAATGCTTGAAAATAGCATTGTAATAATTTAAATTTTACTCATTGTCCAGGAATAACATAAATAAAGGAAGTAGAAAAAAGCCAAGCATTTGGATGTATTATACGTTATAATAAAGTTTTACCATATCTTAATACGAACTTTTTCTATACTAAATTTTCTTGAGGTACAATTTGTTGGAAGTAATCGGATTGTGTCTCTTATTTAAAGCTTGAATTTTATATCCGAGCTGGTAAAAAAAATTATAATTGATGTTATCATTTGAAAGATCGGGAGAAATATATTCCATTTTCTCCAATATTGATTTCAGATCCACCTGTTACTCAATGGATTATATGCAACCTATAAAGAGCAGATTCACATAAATCCACATCTTAAGTTTTAAGTTGATAATTTCCAAAAGTTGCTAATGTATATTTTGCATACCGTTGTAGAATATTTTGATGACAATATACTAAGATCTGAAATGTCAACTAAAACTTCTTGCGTTCGTAATGATAGTTCTTCTTTTTCGTGTAAATGAGATTAAAATAATTGATTTACCAGTAATTGTTTAAACAAAATAATTGTCATATATGAATACTGTAATGTTGTTTTGATCTCTGAAATTAATTCCGTATATGATTCTATACAATGCTAATTACAACAAAGGCATATTAATTTCAAAATAGTTCTGGTTTTTAAAAAGAACCCTGTAAGATAAAAAAAAATTGATAATACTAAATTATGAGAAACGACACTTATCTTAGTAAAACATGGAGTTTGTTATGTAACAGTTATAAACAGAAATAATTTGATCTATACATTCGTAAAGTTACATAATTACAATTCTATAAAGTATTTAGCAGGAAATTAAATTTAACTTTTCTGTCACTTCTTGGAGGAAGAAAGAATTTTAACCTTCTTTGAAGGCTAGAGACTCCCTGCCAGATTTAAAATTAGGGATTATTACCAAGACACTTTGCGCTGAAAAAGATTTTCTTACTTTCTTTTGATGTTTTCCGGTACCAGAATGAAAATACGGAAATAGCGATTTCTTAAAGGATAGCGTTATTTGCAGGTACTGTACCTACGAATAATTCGTTGTTAGAACGTACGGTACCTATGAATAATTCGTTATTTGCTGGTAATGTACCCCCGAATAAAACTTATTTTACAGGTACTGTGCCTACAGATGATAAATTATTTGCAATTACTCTGACAAAGGATAAAACATTATTTCCAGGTATTTTCCATTCTATTGTTTTCAGCACCTGTGATCTTACGATAGCTTGCTTTTAATATTCTTAGGCTTAATTATCAGATAATCGATGATTATACTAAGCTTAATCCATATTAGTGGCGCCATATGTTTGTGAAATTGAGAAAAATTATAATAATTCTTGTCAATTATTTTCTTTAACATATAATTTATTTTGTAGTTAATAATGAATTATAAATTAAAGACTAAGTAGAAAATAATTAGAATAAAAATCTACCATTTAATACACTAATAAAAGTGTGTTAAAACTGTTTTATTTTTTCTCATTTTGAATCTTCTAACATAGTAGGAATTAGAACAGGAAGTTTGTGTGATAATAAACAAAGTTTAGAATGAAGAGAAAATTAAAGAAGATACTGAATTTTACAGACTTTAGAAAGAAATTATCAGAAATGTAAATAGTGCAAGGTTGTTCACATTGCTGGGTGGAGGAAAAAGTTTCCACCCGTTCGTTCCTACTCAATTGCTGATATCCCAATGCTCTAACAACTGTACCAGCCAGACTTTGCTTTCAAATCGTATGGGATGGACAGTTACATATTTTTAGCTCTGTGATTTGAAAAACATTTAAGTTAGATTTAAGACTCTTTTAATGAAAATTTACATTTCCCAGTGTTGTTATAAGAAGATATAAACTACTGAATTAGAATATTCATTAAATGCGGTGTTCTTTAAAATAACTTCGGTAGAGAGGATTAATACATCTTTTAGGGTACAGACTCATCCAAACTATAAATTTAAATTTTGTTAAATATCTAAGCTATAATATAACCATTAACGCTTCAAAAATACTTGTCTACAGAAAATTCACTCAGATTCATGAGAAACCCGCGTCCAGAATCAAATGAGGAATCAAAAAAGCATCATGTATGTTTCCATCAAAAGATTGAAAAATCTCACATAATAACACTTAATTCAATAATTCCTCAAGCATGGAAAAGAACAATTCTACAAGAAAATGAAGGAAAAATAGACCCCAGACAAGTCCTCGAAAGGAAGGATATTAATTTGACGTACACTTCAAATAACGATTTTACTCGTGGTACAGTACCTGCAAATAACGTTTTTCTTCATAGATAGCAGTACATGCAAATAATCTTTTTTTGTAAAAGCGCATTTGAAAATAAAATTTAGACCTATTTATTCTTCAATCTCTTCTGTTTATACGGTTTTTTATACAATATCGGCGTAGAAAATAAGT
>BGPR01004096.1:78656-119610 GCA_013235015.1 Araneus ventricosus
TCTAAAACTTAGGATGCATCCTAGTTTCTAAGAAAATAAATAACCACTTAACCTCAACAAAACGCAACTGGAACCGAAACGCATAGCGCTTGATTTATAATTAGATACGCTTTTGAGTAATAGCACAAAACACTTTTCCTCCACCTAAGTGTTTCGAAAATGAAACCTTATTTGAGAACTCGGGTTCTTTTTACAACTAATATTCTGATGCCTGGGCTCATTGAGGTCAACTGGACCTAGAAGTACAAAAGTTGGTACAAACATTCTTTGAAAAGGGGTATGATTGTGCTTCCGGACAGTTTTTGAAATTTTAACTATAGTTTTAATTAAATAGTAATTAAATGAATTTGGCGTTTTCATTGATAACTTCCAAAAATATTATACCACAAAGATTATTTTTACAACTCCTAATATTTTAAAAATATCATCTCTGTTTGATGCCAATCAGTTGCCATTCAATTTTTTTCCCTAATTTTTACATCGTTTTCCCGGCTGTCTAATATTTGAGGATGTATATTTCTGCGGAAATGTTCCCCTCCTTCCCGTTTCTAATCCATGGTGCTGATACCTCATAATCAGGAAAAAATGTAACATAGTTTTTCGTTGGAACCTTTGAAGTGTCTTTAAATTTTGACTTTTTTACCAGCTTGGATATAAAAATCCCAGCTTTAATTTAAAGAAAACTAGAAATCTCATGGAAGCGTAATTTAAGACGTTTTAGAAAAATTATATAGAAAATTTTTGTATTAAAATAGTGGTATGTTTTTTTATAAACACATATATGCAAATTGAAATGCTTCGGTTTCTTCTACACCTTTAATTTATAAATTTTGGATGGAAAGTCAATAATATGTAAATTGTTCTAAGGAACGTTTGTTTAAGCAATACCCTACTAAATTATTTCATTAGCAAATTATACGTTTTCAATTGGCCTGAAAACGGCATTAATTCTAGAATAGTTACGCTCTGTGCAATTGCTGAATGCTGAAACAATGTGTGTATTCGAGTTTCAGTGATTACAAAACACCGTCTCCCAACATGGCAGTTAACAATTTAAGAAGAGAAATTGCATGTAAGTTTAGCTTAAATTTATTTATTATTATTCAATTATTTATTTTATATAGTTGAATCAGAAATATATCAACATTATCCAAAATCATATGCATCTCACAATGATTATAATTATTATGATATTAATGATGCTTTCAGGTCAATTCTGGCTGGAAAACACCAAGTTTTAGGAAACTTCTATAAGACATTTAAATTTTTAGTTGGAAATCATCTGATATTTTTATGATATGCAAGTACCACTTTAATATATACATCTTGCTGCAACGTGAATTTCGAAACATAATATGCATTTAGCAGAAACCGACACAACATGGTAAATTTTGAAAGATCCTAGTATAACCATAAATGGCCGGTTCAAAGCGGTGGAGACTCTTACATAAATTCTCAATCTCGATTTTTATTTGGAGGAACGAATATCAATTTCTCACGATAGATGGAGGGTTTAAAGGAAATCACAAGCTATAAGGTTTCCTTCAGTCTTTATTAAAAAAATTGATTTAGACCTGAATGATTATAGCATCTGGAAGGTAATTTTGTCGAGCTGCAAGGAAAGAGTTTTTTAAAAATTATTCCCATACGACAATAAAAGATTTTTGAAGCCTTTTCAATAATAGAAAAAGTATTAAATACAAATAATAACCCGAAAAATCACAGTTCGTCCCAGAATTAATCTTCATGAAGAACATTCATATTTTGAAGAGACATTAAGAATCTGAATGCATAATTGTTTTGTATTACTATTTAATTGCAACGTTTTAAGAATGTTTATAATATATATAAGCTAATATATATTTTCATGTAAGGCTTTATTAGTATAATATGATTCAACGTTTTAAATGTACGAAGTAAGCTCATTAGTTTGCGAAAAGTCGTAGTTGCGTCGTAGGATGCAGCAGGAAAAAAACGAACTTCCTAACCGCGAAAATCGTGGGATATGCCGTCAGAGGGTTAACGAATTTTAAGGAAGGTACTGTATTTCAACATTTGACAAATTTATTATTTATTTCTGTATGTTTCTGAGTTGGACAGAAGTCACTAATAGATACAGAAAATGTTATTCAATGTAATACAGAAAAATATAAAGAAAAATTATAAAGAAAGTTTTACAATTATAAATATGTTGCTATCAAAATTATCTCATTTAAAGTTTGTTAAAGTTACTAATATAATTTATTCTTGTTATTACATTCATTAAATAACAAGAATGCTCAGCATTAATTTTAGAAGGAAGAGATATTTCAAAGCTCGATTATAAAACTTAGAATTTACAATACAATAGTACCTGAATGCAGATATTTTATCGTTTTTCTAAATCACCAAATTAAATGTTCCGAAATCCAGTTTAAGATCTTCTACAGGAAATCCTCCTAAAGAAATTTTACAAACAAATTTTGTCCTCTATGAATAACAAAATCTATATAAAAAGTAACCTAAAGAAAAATCATTCCTGGAAGTTGTGAAGTGTTCAAACAATGATTTTCATTTCTAATATTTTTAAAATTTTTAATTGTTAATATCTCTTAACGCTGTACCGTATTATTTAATATGAAACGCATTTATTGTCGGTTGATATGAATGCTGCAGGTACCAGCTATTAAGAGTGCACTTGTCTCTTAGACGGAGTACGTTTGTCCTTTCTGGTAAATTGCAATGAGACCGGCATTTTAAAATTTTTGTTTGCAAATCATAATTCTAACAGGTTTATAAAAAATTCAGAATTATGATTTTTGTATGTATAGGTGTGTAAATTTTGTAAAAATTATTATATGAAATTTAAGCTTTCGTCTAAAATAGTTTTTCTGCAGTAATATATTTTTAAAAACTGGAATTGACGGTCAAATATTTAATTTTTCATTGATAGTTATTTTTAAAGTTCAGCAAATAAATTGTCTTATTAAACCACCAAAGAGTATTCAGTTAAACATTCGAAATACCGTACTATTTTCTGTAATTGTATTTCTGTGCATAATTTTTTGGAAGAGAAAGCATGTAATACTGTTTAAAGCCCATACTTTACTAAACACCAAACAACACATTTCTTTATTTCATCTGAAAATCTAGAACATATTCATTATTTTATAATCGAAAATGTGAAAAAAAATCATTCACGATCTATTTGAATGCAAATTGCTTTATTTAAAATATAGTAGTCATTGCAATTTTTTTGTCTAAATTATGCAATTTTTTTGCTTATTATAAAATAATAGTTTTCTCAGATATGGCTATTCATGAACCATGTTTAGATTATCAGTGTTACCAACTGTTTCAGTGTGGAACTTAACAAAGACATTAAAAAGTGCTTCTTTCGTTGTCTTTGCCATAACTCCGCTGCTATCGAATAAAGCCAAACAAACTGGATATTTTACAGGCTCAAATGCGGAATAATTTTTTAAACGCCTGGTAAATTTACTGCAGACATGGCTTTCTGGAAACGCTACATTGCTTTCAATTTCAATAATGTCGTTTTCAACTATTACTGTTCTTTTGAAGAAGACATTGTCTTAGGATGCCAGCTCTTTCTAGCTTGAGAGGGCCCAATTTCGTTTTGTCGGTTGCAAATTCAAAATTTTACTACCTAACTTCGTCTTTTGTAATAAAATCAGATGCTAGTGAGAACAGATCGTGCATATCAATACAGGATGAGTGCTGTCTAAGCAATGCTTCTAATTTCTTGCAATGTATTTCTCATATTCCTCTTCTCATTTCAACATGTTCATTACAGCTAGTTGTGAGAATGTTGCAGAATTTTTCATTTGTCTTACAGGAATATTGAGCTCTAGACAGTCCAGATTCACCTATTAAGAACGCGGTAATAGTAAAATTCATTTCTATTGTAAGTCCTTAAAGCTTTATAAAAGCTTCATTAGTTATTGTTCTATCGACATATCTGAGAAAACTTATTATAATTTTTTATTTGAACGACGAATAGTCAAGAAGCTGTCCTAAGTATATTTAAGAAATTCTTTAGCTTATATGCTCTTTTCAAACATATCCATATCCTGGCAAACCTTGGCGTCATCTAAAATTCCTGTTGCATGAAACATTGGAACCATTGCTTTAACGCAGTTCTAGTGCCAAGGTTACAAGTTGAAACCACTGAAGATAGATTTGAGACATTTCAGTTCGTTGCCTTCAGTCTTTCTATTATGTAATGACAAAAAGAATTTTTCAACTTCGTAAAAACTTGAACTTTCCCCTTTCAAATAAATGATGGTGGACTGACATCAATATAAGGAGATTCAATAGAGGAGACAAGTCATTCAGCTCTTTATCTGCGTTTGTGAAGCATTTCCATTTACTCCCATTAATACTGTAAAAACTTTCAGAGCTTTGATGAACCTGGAATAACTCTTGCTTAAACATGACCTAAAAGAAACTTAAAGAGTGTTGTGTCAACATGTAAAATTTCCTATTGCTCTGAAATTCAGTTAGTTTTCATTATAATGTCAATGATCCAAGGTAGCTAGCTCATAAGGAAGTAGAAAGCTCCCAATCGAATGATGATATGTGAATCCATTTTATATTCACTAATCCCATCAACACTGAATTCACTGAAATCAAAAATACAAACATAATCGGGTGCAAATCATCTGCCATATTAACGTGCCCCTCATGTCTATCTGAGCTCTGGATCATTTGACATGGAATGACCCTTATTTTTTATTTTGTTCATATATAATTCTTATTTAAATTACAATAATATATTATTTAACTTTACAAAGTATATATTTAAGCTAATTATAACATATAATGAATAAAAATCTCTAGAGAAGATTATCTTGCAGTATGAAAATGGTGGAGTTTATTATGAAGGCTAAAAAGATAATCTATGAAAACTAATTACTAATTAAGACTAGTTAGGGAAAACAGATTTTTAAAACTGCTTTTCATTGAATGCAAAAAAATCGAACAAAACTGTCAAATCTTAATTTCAAATCATAGGAAGAAAAAGAAACGGACTACAAATATTGCTGAAGAAATGAAAATGAACTGCATTTTTTTAAAAAAAATAAGAAGGTAATATTACAAATTATACTTAAGAATTAATTTTTTAAAATTAGACAAATTATGACATTAATAAAATTGACATCTTGATATTAAAAAGATTATCAATTTCTACATCAGTAAGCAAAAACTCAGGATTTTAATATTTTATACCAAAATTGGAGAAAAATTTTAACCCGCGAGGACGTGCAAGGGGTTTCCGAAACCCCACGCCACGTAAAATGTGAAAAATACTGACTTCCCTTTAGTTGAAATGAGTCAAATCCAAGCTATCTGCCTGTGAGGTCACCTTCAACTGACGGGATGTGTTTCAAGAAAAAAATCCTTTATTTTTTTATCGATGTTGAGCTTATGTGGTGTCGGACAACTCCTTGCGCATCTTCGCGTCAGGTATCTTTGTTCAGATGAGTATTGTATGTATTGTAGTATTGTAGACTTGATGTATTGTACTATTGTAGTATTGATGAGTATTGTAGACTGTATTAGGGACAGGAAAATAATTTTTTCTCGTTATTTAAGTTTTATTGATGAAATATGTGCATTCGAGAATATTCTATATTTTTAAAATGGAGATTTTTGTGGATACCTGACTTTGACGCTGGATAATAGTGTAAGAAAAATCTCAAGAGATTGATCGAAATGTTTTATCATTCTGTCTGTAATATAACTGTTTTCAGCTGGTACAAGTCTTATCCACTTGCAAAATTCCTATTGGTGGAACAGGTTAAAATTATAGAAACAATTCTGAAAAATGAAAGCGTATTACGCCCTACATTGGATCTTTATAAGCGTATTTTTTTAAGCGTATTACGCCTTTATTGGATCTAAAAATAAAGCCCATCAGAATTCTTATTTACATTACTAAAAATATGGTTTCCTTTGTACATAAAAAAATTAGAAGCAGTATTTTTTTGTCCAAATTGTATAACTATTATAATATTTATGATACTTTAATATAAAAATTTTTTGAAAACACGTGTGTAAGAAATATACTTCTCATATGTGTTCGCAATGCGTTGAATAATATAATGCATTATTTATTTAATTTTTCATCTAAAAAATTTGATCTCATATAAAGAGAACTGTTTTCACGAATAATTTGGAGCAGATATAGCAACAAAATGCTGCTTGTTTTGCTTAAATAGCGAAATAACGATTGGGGTGTCGCAACACTCCCTTGCGCGTCTTCGTGTTACTTCTCGTAGCGCACGTCCTCCAGTGTTAAATAAATTAATATTTTGACATTTATGAAACATTATTTGCAAATTAAATAAAGACAGTACATTGGAATACTGCATTCTATTTAATAAAGCTATCGAATGCAGCACTAGTATTAGAAAATATTTCGAAGATTTATTAAATATATGAAGTGATATATTAGCTTAATTCTTTGAAAATCATTCAAAATGAAAACTCATCATTCAGTTTAATAAAAAAACTGCAGTTCGTGAGAACATTTTTTAAACATCGAATGGATGTCTTCCTTTGGCCGAAAAGTTCTGATGGGCTGCTGCTTATCCATCTGAAATTGTTATTATTAGTTTCTAAAATGATTTATTTTATCGAGATATTAAATAAATAAATTGAATAAATAAAACTGAATAAAATCTTCATTTCGGGACCCCAGGCGCGTATTTTCTATCGTCGTGATGAATGCCAAGCCTCATCGATTATGTGAACCAAAATACTTAACTTTACAGACTTTACTCATCTGACAGTAAAAATAATAAAGAACACTACAATACATTCGATTATTTGATAAAAAACCGCAATGAAATAACTAGCAAAAAATGTTTTCGTCCGCGTCAACATACAAGTACGAGTGGATTGACTACAAAAGTGGGAAAATTTTAGAGTCTGTCTAGCCAGGAGGAAACGTTGCCACTTTTTTTAATGGAGCTTAAGAACAAGCAGTTGTAATGATTTAAAATAAAATCAAGAATTCTGGGGGGATGCTGCAGTCCCATAGTACCCCCCTGTATTTTTCACTGTCCATGCCGCACTCGAAGAAAATCAAATAATGCGTTTGGTCGTGACTACGTAACAAAGAAAAATTACAGACAGACGAAATGCCAAACGGTCATGTTCAACAGGACCTCGCTTTGCTCTGTAAATTAAGATATAAAATTTATCCTATCTTCAGTATGCAGTGAAGCACTGCTTATACGTCTTTCAAGGGACTGATGTAAACGGACGTATAAATGAAAACACGTAGAATCGAAATACTACTAAACAACTTTGATTATTACAAATTTAACGCTACTAACGCAAATTCATTTAAAAGTATCAATTTTAAAGCTATTTTTAAGACAGTACTAGTAGAACACTACTCAGTATGGGATTCAGTAATTAAATTTTAAAATTAAACAACTATCATAAAAGTGAGAAATATCATGGCTTTCTTGCATATCTTGAGTACTAATAACACATATCATATACGGTTTATGTGTACGCAGGTAGGCGTTAATTAAAATAATCAATAATCGCCGTCTGACGTGTTTATTGTCTGTGAATATTAAGTACAGTATTATGAATCGAATTAAATTGTTTTAATATTCTTTTTTTACAATTCTTTTGACAAAATAAATATTTGATGTATCACAGTCATCTAGCCATTGGATTCTAAAGGAAGATGGAATAATTTCTTTACCATCGCCTAAATTACCACCAGATGATTTTTTCTATTAATTTTTAAATTATAAAAGATTTCGAAGTCATATCACATTTATCATAGTTCACGTACTGGAAGGAGGAGATTATCACATTTTAGAGCAGAGGAAAACGATGTACGATCGAAGTATTGCGTCGTATAAATGAAGCAATTTATCATTTCAGTGAATATGAGTGAATCGGGACTCTGATGAAACGACGTATAAATGAGAAATCTATAAACGGTGCTCTACTCTATTATAATTTGATTGGTAACAATAGCAATCCAGTAACAGAGCAGTAGCACAAACCACCAAAAGGAATCGACAAGTAAACCGAGCGGAGTGCGCGCTCGAGAGCAACTAGCTGAAACGAATATTTATTTTTTCTTTTATATAGGGTAAAGTTTTTCTGTACAGATGTAAATATATTTCTTGTTATTAAATGATCTTAGTTCTAAATATCAGCTTTTTGACTAGAATTATTTAAGACCACGAACCACACAAAAAATATTTTTAACATCTTATTTTTTCACTTATAATTTCAGTATTTTCATTTTTATTATTCTAGTTATGTAGAAAAAATATTACAAAAGTATGCATTTCTTTTTTCAGCAGCGAAACGTAAATGTTACTTTGCTACAGTCCCTCAAAAAAAGAGGATTACTTGCATTAATTATTTTTTTCTCTATTGGTATGTACGAGATAGAATTCAAAGTAGAACCGTATAAAATTCGCATTGAAAGGGTGGATCAAATCTCTGTGGAAAGAAAATTAGAAACTTATATACATTTTTCGGTATGATTTTCCGAAGATATAAATATGTATTCCCATTAATTGCACCACTTTTCTGAAAAAGTTTTTCCTTTTCCATAATCGATCTGGATTCCAACCTCCATCAGAAAGGGGAACGTCGCGGTGGTTGTTTTCATATTAATAGCTGTGGGAAGTCGTTTGTCGACAAACTTTAATACTTTATATCTCCGTTTAACCGAACTTCTATTGAGGAGGCCTGAGAGGCAATTCTAGTCCTCTAAATGAAACAATATTTTCCTAGTATGTAGAACAATTGATCCGCTCAACGAAAACAGAAGAAAAAACGAGAAAAAAAATGTTGAAGTTTTTGATAACACGAGTGCACAACACCACGGATTTTTTCCTTATTTTCATTTGAAAAAGAGGAGAAAAGTTATAATTTTGAAGCACAAATATTGTGAATCAGTACAGTTTTTGCATAAATACTATATTTTGAACAAAAAAATACTTTGCGTTCGGAAACAAATTTCGGTAGCGTTTTTATTTAAATTTTAAAAACCCCTCAGATGAACTATTCGTTTTTTCTTCAATATTGAAAAAAAGTAAAAAAACATTTCAAAAATCACATTAGATATTGTCCCAGCGCCACTAATTAACGAAATATTCAACTTTTATCTTTATCTTCTATTTTTCCCCCTTCTTTTTCTCTACCAATTTTTATGTTTTTATACAGCGCATGCAAACATCACTAGTACTACATTCTAGTGAAATTTTATTTCGTTTGTAGCAAACGAAGGATTTATTTTGGTAAAGCAAAAAAAGATTTTAATTACATTGCAATTGACAGAGATAAAAATAAAGTACAATTTACAATACGCTTCACTGTGGAAAGGGGTAAAGGAGAAGAAAGAACCATCCAGTACCTAAAATTCAAGATTTATAGAATAAATGGATGAACATTCAGAGTTATGAAGGAATATCTTTGTGCACTATATTAGTAGTTCTGGGAACAGTAGAGATCGCGACCCCAAAAAAAATCTAAGATTTGTTCCTTTTCGTAGTTTTTAGGAGTTTATACAACGTTGTCATTAAGTTTAAAAACAACAATGCTTCCGCAACGAGGTACGCTCCAAGGCTCTAGCATTCGGATCATTCAACGAAGCTACTAACAAAATACACTTGAGTCTTTAGGAAACTTCTTCCTACACACGCTATATCCACGACTCCAGCCTCAGACTACCATCACCAAATACATTGCTTTTTATAATTATTTATATTTAATTTAATAAAAAAATACAATCATAACTGCTGCACTTCTAAATATTTTGCAGCTTTAAAAGCGCGTTAGCTTGTACATAATTAAAGACGAAAATTCCAACACTTGAAAAGATCTATAATACAAGAAATGCAGACTTGCGAGAACTTAGGATGCATCCCAGTTTCTAAGAAAATAAATGACTACTTAACCTCAATAAAACACAACTAGAAACACAACACATAGCGCTTGATTTACAATTAGATACGCTTTTGAGTAATAGCACAAATCACCTTTCCTCTACCTAAGTGCTTAGAAAATGAAACCGTATTTGAGAACTCGGATAAAGTTTTTGCAACTAATATTCTGATACCTGGGCTCATTGAGGTCACCTGACCTAGAGGTACAAAATTTGATACAAACATACTTTGAGAAAGGGGATGATTGTTCTTCTGGACTGTTTTAGAAATTTTAACTAGAATTTTAATTAAACAAATGAATTTGGAGTTTTCATTGATAACTTCAGAAAATATTATACTGCAAACATTATTTTTACAAAGACTAATATTTTTAAAAAAATCATCTCTTTTGTAATGTCAATTGAATTGCCCTAAAAGTTATATCTGATTTCAACATCGTCTCCTCAGCTGTCTAATATTTGAAATGCATAATGCTGATGAAATTTTATCCTCCTAATTGAGGTCATAATATTACATCCACTGAGATAACAGATGGCGCTGAAACCTCAAAATCAGAAAAAATGGAAAAAAAATTTTCACCCTGTACCCTTCAAATTGTAACATCAAATCTAATTTATAGTTTACCAGCCCGGATATAAAATTCCAAGCTTTTCATACAGGAAATATTGTCCAAAGACCTTACTATTTTAGCAATGGGTATAATAATTTATATTGAAAATATTTGTATTTAACTAGTGGTAACTTTATATAAATACGTATATGCACATCCAGATGCTTTGCTTTTTCCTACTCCATTCAATTATTAAATTATTTCTAGATAATTAATAAAATGTAAATTATTATAAGGAATGTTTGTTCAACTAATACCTTACTGAATTATTTCCTAAGCAAATTGTCCGTTTTTCAAATTGCCTCAGAACGGCGTTAATTCTAAAATAGTTACGCTCTGTGGAATTGATAAATGCTGTAACAATGTGTGGATTCGACTTTCAGTTCCTGCAAAACACCGTCTCCCAACATGGCAGTTATCAATTTAAGAAGAGAAATTGCACGAATGTTTCGCTTTAATTAATTTATTATTATTAAATTATTTATTTCATATAGTTGAATCTGAAATGTCTCAACATTAGCCAAAATCATATGTATTTCACAATGATTATAATTATTATGTGATTAATAATGCTTTCAGGTCAATTATTTCTACAAAATAGCAAATTTTAGGAAACTTCAATAAGACATTTAAATTTTAACCCTCTGAGCGCCAAATTATTTTTAACTTTTAGCTATCAGGTCAGATTAGAAAACTTAAGCTTTTAAAGATGAATCGATCTTCTTTGTATTTAATTATATCTCTGAAATCTTAAGAATACTTTATCCATGACTGTTTAAGAAAATATAAATACGAGCTAACCGCTTTGGAACTGAACATGAAAACGGAAAAAGTCGTTTGCGCCGCTCGGAGGGTTAAGTTGGAAATCATCTGACACTTTCATGCGATGTAAGTACCACTTTAATAAATACATATTTCTGCAACGTTAATTTTGAAACATAATATGCATTTAGTAGAAACCGACACCACATGGTAAATTTTGAAACAGCTAGTTCAACTATAAATGGCCGGTTCAAAGCGGTGGAGTCTCTTACATAAATTGTCAGTCTCGGTTTTTATTTGGAAGAACGTGTATCAATATCGAAAACAGAGCTTCAAGAAATGTCTCACTATTGATGGAGGGTTTTGAAAGAAAGCACAAGCTATAATGTCCAAAACCTAATAAAGGTTTCCTTCAGTCTTTGCTAAGAACTTTATTTAAACCTGTATGATTATTGCATATGGAAGGTAATTTTGTCGAGCTGCAAGGAAAGAGATTTTTTAAATTATTGCCATACGACAATAAAACATTTTTCAAGCCTTTTCAATAATAGAAAAAGGATTAAATACAAATAATAACCCGAAAATTCAGATTTCGTCCAAGAATTCATCTTTATGAAGAATATACATGTTTTGAAGAGACATTAAGAATCGGAATGCATAATTTTTTTTGAATTACTATTTAATTGCAGCGTTTTAAGAATGTTTATATACCGTTGAAAAAAGCTAATTGATATTTACATTCAAGGCGTTATTAGTATAATATGATTCAACGTTTAAAAGTACGAAGTAAACTAATTAGTTTGCGAAAATCGCAGGATGCAGCAGAAAACAATCGAACTTCCTAACCGCGAAAATCGCGGGATATGCAGTCAGAGGTTTAACGAATTTTAGGAAAGGGACTGTATTTCAACATTTGACAAATTTAGTTTTTATTTCTGTTTGTTTCTGAGTTGGAGAGAAGTCACTGATAGATCCAGAAAATGTTATTCACTGTAATGCAGAAAAATATAAAGAAAAATTATAAAGAAAGTTTTACAATTATAAATATGTTGCTATCAAAATTATCTCAATTAATGTTTTTTCAGTTACCAATATAATTTATTCTTGTTATTACATTCATTGAAAAACAAGAATGCTCAGCGTTAATTTTAGAAGGAAGAGATATTTCAAAACTCAGTTATAAAAATTAGAATTTACAATACAACAGTACCTGAATACAGATATTTTATCGTTTTTTTTAAATCACCAAAGTTCCGAAATCCAGTTGCTGACTCCTACAATTGTCCAAAAGAAATTTTACAGATAAATTTTGTTATCTGCGAATAAAAAAAAATCAATATAAAAAGGAACCTAAAGAAAATTCATTCCTGGAAGATTTGGTGAGTTCAAAGAATTATTTTCATTTCTAATATATTTTTAATTTTAATTGTTAAAAGCTCTTAATGGAAACGTTATACCGATTATTTAATATGAAATACATTTATTGTCGGTTGAAATGATTGCTGCAGGGACCAGCTATTAAGGGTACACCTGACTCTTGGACGGAGTACGCTTGCCCTGTCTGGTCAGTTTTAATTAGACCGGAAATTTGAAAACTTTTGCTTGCAAATCAAAATTCTAACGTGTTTATAAAAAAATTTGCAATTATGATTTTTTGTATGTATAGGTATTTAAATTTTTTAAAAATTATTATATTAGTTTTAAGCTTGCGTCTAGCATAGTTTTTCTGCAGTAATATATTTTTTAAAAATGGAATTGTCGGTCTAATATTTAACTTTTCCTTTGATAGTTATTTTTAAAGGTCATCAAATAAATTCTTTTATTAAACTACCAAAGTGTATTTAGTTAAACGTTCGAAATACCGTGCTATTTTATTTTATTGTATTTCTCTACATATTATTTTGGAAGAGAAAACCTGTGAAACAGTTTGAAGCTCATGCTTTACTGTACACCAAGTAACACATTTCTTTATTTGATCTTAAAATTTAGAACATATTCATGATTTTAGAATCGAAAAGTATCGAAAATGTGAAAAAAAAAACTTTCACGTTCTTTTTGACTGAAAATTGTTTTATTTAAAATATTGTAGTCATTGAATTTTTTTCTGTCTAAATTATGCAATTTTTTTGCTTATTTAAAATATTACCTTGTTTTTTTTAAATAATATCTTCCTCTGCAATGGCTATTGCATGAACCATGTACAGATTATCAGTTTTACCAACTGTTTCACTGTGGAACTTAACACAGACATTATAAAGTGCTTCATTCTTTGTCTTTCCCTTAACACAGCTGCTATCTAATAAAGCCAAACAGGCTGAATGTTTTACAGGCTGAAATACTGAACAATTTTTAAAACGCCAAGTGAATTTACTGTAGATATGACTTTGTTGAGAAGCTAAATTGCTTCAATTTCAATAACGCTTTTTTCAACCATTACTCTGCTTTTGAAGAAGACGTCTTAGCATACCAGCACTTTCTAAGCCTGAGAGAGCCCAATTTCGTTATGTCGGTTCCAAATTCAAAATTTCACTACTTAACCTCGTCTTTTGTAATTAAATCAGATGCTAGTGAGAACCGACCTTGTATATCAATAATGAAGAGTGCTGTCTAAGTAATGCTTCTGATTTCTTGCAGTGTATTTCTCACATTCCTCTTCTCATTTCAACAAGTTCATTACAGTAGTTGTGAGAATGTTGCAGAATTTTTCATTTGTTTTACAGACATACTGAGCTGTGGACAGTCCATAGATTCACCTATTAAGAACGGTAATAGTAAAATCTATTTCGATTGTAATTCCTTAAAGTTTTACAAAAGTTTCATTAGTTACTGTTCTATCAACATTTCTGAGCAGGCTTATTATAATTTCTTATTTGAACGACGAATTGTCAAGAAGCTGTCCCAAGTATATTTAAGGAATTCTTTAGTTCTATAATACAATTAATGTTCTTTTCAAGCACATCCATATCTTGGCAAACTTTGGCGTCTTCTAAAATTCCTGTTGCATGAAACATTGGAACCATTACTTTCACGCAGTTCAAGTGCCAAGTTTGAAAGTTCAAATTATTGAAGATATATTTGAGACGTTTTCCTTCGTTTCCTTAAGTCTTTCTATCATTTAATTAAAAAGCAGTTTTTTCAACTTTTTGAAAACTTGATCCTTTTCCTTTCAATCAAATGATGTTGGACTGACTTCAATATAAGAAGATTCAATACAGGTGACGAGTCGTGAACTCTTCATCTGCTTTTGTTAAGTATTTCCATTTCGTCCCATTCATACCGAAAAACTTTTAGTGCTTTGATGAAACTGGGATAACTCTTGCATAAACATGACCTAAAAGAAATTTAAGGATTGTTGCGTCGACATGTAAAATTTTACATTGCTCTGAAATTCAATTATTTTTCATTGTAAATCAATGATCCAAGGTAACTAGCTCATAAGGAAGTGGAAATTTCCCTGTCGAATGATGATATATGAATGCATTTCATTTTTGACTGATCCCGTCGACACTGAATTCACTGAAATCAAAACTTCTAACGTAATCGGGCGCAACTCATCGACCAGATTAACATGTCCCTCATGTCCATGCATGCTCCGGATCACTTGACATGTAATGACCCTTATTTTTTTATTTTGATCATATATAATTCTAATTATAACATATAATGAATAACAATATCTCTAGAGATTATCATCTTGTAGTATGCAAATTGTGGGGTTTATGATCATGGATAAATATATTTAATTAATTATCTCTAAATCTAAACACTTGTTCTTTAACTGTAACCACACATCTATCTCTTAAAAAGGACTTCAAGAACCAAATTTACATCGTTTCAATATGTTTTGCCTATTTTAATGTCTAAATATTTGATAGAATTGAAGTTAAGATGCAGGTCCAATCTTGGCGCCTGTCTAAATTCGTCAACTCTCCATAATATTAATCAACTATCCCCACATAAAAAAAAGCTGAACATTAGAATAATTATATGAAAAAGAGTTAAAATAAAATGCCAGAAAAACACAATTTAATTTCCATGTGACACTTAACAGGTTGTAATAGGATGCAAGGCCACTCCTAAATGAAGTAATCATCAGGGCCAGATTATTCACTGTAGGGGCTCGTTGTTAATAAAATTTGGGATGTCCATTTTCTCCTGCTCAACTTCTAAACCCAGATATTTTTTATTGATTTTAATTTAAGCCTCATGTAATCAGTTTCTAAATAAAACAATGTGACAAGCTGAAATGACAAAACATGTATTACGAGTCACCATAATGAGAGTTGGTTATAGTTTCTAGCGTATAATTTTTTCAATTCAAAAGTTATTTTAAATAAAATAACAAAAAAAACTTTTTTTCAAGAAAATCCAAATATTTCGATATAAAATTTGGCAGGGTAGTCGAAATTGGACCACACTGATCTGCAAGCATGAAAAATATAAAAAAAAATGCATAACAATAATGTTCTAAAATTTAGACGATGCGATTTGTTTTACATCGCATGGAAGTTCCGCCAGGAAGTTTACAATCATCGGCCTCTCCAATAAGTTATGTGATCAGTGTAAGAGAGGAAGAATATGACGTAACGACCATGAGCTCAGTGAGCCAATAGGAAAGCGACTTTCACCAAACCCAAGCACGAAACAGTTGCGCACAATAAACACGCGTTTTTACATAGCACTAAATGTCTGCTGAGAAGATATATTACACTGAAATAAAAGGTATTTCAATACAAAATACATTCTGTCGCCGTTCATAGCGACAAAGAAAATGCCATCGAATGTTTTCGAGAGAAAAATTGTGACACACATCTATAAAATGTACGAGAAAACATATTTCTATAACATATATATCGATATAATATATAAGAAAATGTATAACATTAAATAATTCGAAGTGGTAATAATACAGTGTTTGATATCTTGATTCCTGAGTCAAAGAAATCACTTTGCAAAAATTCTATAAAAATGAGGATGAAATAGTCTTATAACTCTATACAATAATCATTTTATAATTTACAGCATTTACATTTAAGTTTAACATTTTATGCACATAAACGAAAAATAATTGTTTTAAAGTAATCAATTTAAAGAAGGCTTACAAAAGTTTTAAAGCGCTATTAAATACAATTAAAGATTTTTATTAACACGAATGAAATTTATCTAAAGTTTTAGTATGAATAAGTGTTTCATTATTTTCAACGCCATTTTCAATTTAGCACAGAATTCGATCTACTGATAAAAAAACTATAATTTGAGAATTAATATAACATTAAACTCCACATAAAAATAATGGCGAACGGAAATGGAGTTACTGCTTCGATTTAATATACTGAGCAGCAGTACAACCTTAGAGTGCCGCTGCGATTGTTTGTCAAACATAGCATTGAAACGTCCTCCGTTCAGATCTATCATTCATTTTTTTCACTTATGCTGCTCTTAAATATAAAATCAGCAATTGGTATAACAATTGGACGTTTAAACAAAAAGCATATCACAAACATAGGAATCAATTTTATTTACATCACATTTCCCTTTATAAATAGTGGTACATAATGCAATACTTTGAAATAAGAATGAATTGTGTTTTCATTAAATTTCATCAAAACACGATTATTGTTCTGGACGAGGTTTCTGTTTTGTTAATTTCGGGTGATATAAAATTTCCATCCCCAGGGGGTTACTTCCGGTGTAATTCTTTGTCGATAGGAATCTTCAAAATACTAACACAATTTAAAGATATTATTGAATGTAGAGGCAGAATGTGCATAAAGATCGTGTAACGGCAGCACCCCAAATGTTCTCAGTGCTGTAAAGAAAATGATTTATTTATTTGGTTTTACATAAAATATTTAAATCCATCAATAATCTTGTCTTTCGACGCTTTCCTTCTTCGGCCGAAAAGCGTTAAGAAACGAGGGCATGACTCGGGAAATTGAGTTGTCCAAATAACCCTCAAATTTTCTGTCACAGCTTATATACAGTGGATTGCTCACCATATATATGATATTTATTTATTCCTAGATTTTGTTTCAATGGATTTCTTATAGTTGAATGAAATTCAACAATATCATAAAAACTAATGATTTAAACTCTTCTTCGTTATCTCAGAGAAGAAAAGGCAGGAAACCAGAGTTAAAACATAGTATAAGAGCTTCACTTTTTACTTCACCAAATGCCCATGCAATGCAAAAGACATATGGTTACGTTTGTATGTTATATTCTGCCATGGAAAGGCTTACAGATGTTCGTTGACGTTGTTTTCATCATTATTTTAATAATTTTACTTATATAAAGAACTTGCGAACTTCCCATCAAAATTACGTAAAAATTCCTTTATTCGAGAAATTTTATCTATGCCCAAGGAATCATGACCAATTAAAGCTGTTATAATATTCAACATAATTGCTCATCAGCACGGCAAAATTTTGTAGCCCACAATCGTCTGCTTCCCGTCTGAATATTTTTGTCTAGTCACATTATTAAAACATTATGAATAGGACAGAATTTGAATTACATAATTGAAAATACTTTTCGAGAACGCCACGGACGTTGCAGGACAGTCTTAAAATTTTGAAGTTATACGCTCAGGATGAACATTTTTTTAATGTAAAATTATTGCGACTGTTTTAATAATACATTATTTTGACATATTGAGACAATGTTTCGTTATTCTCAATCAAAATCCAATGAACAGGAGAATTATCACTAATGTACCGATTTATTAGTTTGACATATGAATGCTTATTATATAAAAAAAATCTTTATTTGGTAGCTGGACAAATTCAGACCACAGAAAGGATTAAATTTTGGCCTTTGTCCTTCCTTTCTACAGAAAATTTGTCCAATTTAGAACTACTAATGGCGTGTGGTCTCCGATGAGTGCACCATTCTAGTTCTTTTCCATTTTGATTAATTTCTAATTTTTATTAAGTGTTTCAATTATTAGAGAATCTTTGCTATCTTATACTGTAGTTTTTGTGTTATCTTTAGGAAAATTTTGTTGAAGCAGTCATTTTCAGCTGCTGCGTGTACGCGCAAAAAGGTGTATTGTTTTTATTATTATTATTGTTTACTTTCTGTTACTCTTATTTCTTCTTCTTTTTAATTCAAATTTATATTTTTCTATTACTTATTATATAAATATACTTTATACTCTGTTATAAACCTTTGAGGGGCAGTGGGACACCGTCTTTCCCACCTTCTTTAGATTTTTTTTCATAAACTTGCATAAGGTATTGTATTAAAAATTGCTTTATTGGATATTTCAAGTCCTCTTACTTTTTAAAAAATTTGCAGTACCATTAAGAATTTAATCAAATTTATTGAAAATAATTTTTAAAATCATGCCCTTTATTGGCAATGATTTTCTTTAAATTTCTAGAGAATGAAAATGAATTTCGAAACAAATATTAGATGCAAAGAAAGTCTTCAATGTTCAATAAATATATTCCAAACATTATCGGTCATCAAAAGTACTTTTTTATTAATTATTATAGCTAAAAAAGATGGGAAAATTTTGTCCCACTGTTCTTCTAAGGTTGTCAGCCTGTAGATGGCGGCACGAAAATTCGCGACTCAGTCCTACTTCTCTTTTTTTTGAATGATAAACATGGATTTATATAAGGTATAATTATAATTACTCTTTCAAATTTAATGCTTATACAGAAAACAAATTTATATCTTTCAGAAGACAATTAAATAATATTAAACGAAAAAAAAATAAATCTGTAAATTCAAACAGGTATTTTTTTAAAAAACTGGCATATCTAAATTTATTTTGAGTGGAATTATTGAAAGCAAGAAGCGATCTTCTGAGGATTTTTTTTATAAACGGAAAAAAAAACGTTCCTAAAAAGAACGAAAAGTAGACAGAATATTCAAGTCTTTCTATATCTCTCAAAATTGAATATCCGAGAACTGCAACGAAAAGAAAATAGTTCCGCTGAATCGGCCCAACCCCTACTTGTTTACTTTCTTTGCTACTTTTGAGAAAACGCCGAATTTCCTAAGGCACAGTCTATTTTAAAAAGCTCTCTTAGTAATGATACTCAAAGAAAATCTGTTTGAACTTGACAACTTCCAGCAACGCGTTTCTGGCGCGATAATTTACAATAGGTGGTCTTCTTACCGCAGTGATTTTAATTACAGGTTTTGTCTCATTTCTTTTCTGAAGCGAGTGATCACATGTACTGATAACGAATTTCTGTTCTTTCCCATACAATAAACCGGAGAGGATAGTAACATTTTACTTATAGAATCTGGGGGGGTCTCCTTTCTTCTGAAGCTTTCAACAAGAGCGACATCCATAAAAAAACTTTTGAAGGGCTTCTCCATTTGTGTACAGAATGTGGTAAAAGATTTCCACTTCAATCACAATATACATTTTCTACAGCTGTTAAAAGAAAATGTGCTAAATCACCAATTATTTGTTCCAAGTGCAAAAAATAAAAAGCGGACGTCGGCGCGAATGACGGAAGGGAGTCGGGGAATGCTACAGTCCCTTTAGGGCCCCTGGGACATAGGTCCCTCCATCCTCTCGTGATAAAACTAAAGGCAAAAATATTCTTATTGTCAGGTGATGAGAACTCCAAAAATATATCTTTTATTAAGTAAAAAAATGTTAGGGTAGTGCCCTTCAAAGGGAGATAGGATATGTTTAGGAGTTGTATTAAAAATGTTAAAATCATCCATTAACATGGTGGTCTTTTTAGAATTTTGATGCGACAACCTCTCATTTTGTTTTACGGTCTAAAATATGACTTCCATAAAAAAAATTAAGATTTTAGAATTGTGTTTTAGGGGTGAATTTGAATGAAATTCACATCAAACGGGCAAAAACACATAAATAATAATCAATGCTGAATGTAGGGAGTAGTGTCCTCCTTGTTCTCATCTCCTGTACAAGTTCAACTCTTATTCCGTTTTCATGTCAAAAAGTAGTGTGTCGGGCCGAGAAGTGATAGCTCACAAGACAGCCACACTCCCAGCCTGAGCCGGACTAAAGCAGATCAGTTTGTAGTCAGCTACTGTAATGAGTGTAGTATGCTTGTCTGAGTGTCCTTTGGGCATGTTTAATTTTTAAGTTATATTAGGCCCAATTTAAATATTATAAAGGTGAAATAATTTGAAGAAACATTATTAAAGTGACATTAATGTTTTAGTTTATAACACTTTTGAGTATAGACATCAAGTAGCAAATCGCCCATTTTAACAAAGAAATCTAGAGATATTACGCTGGCTGGTAAAATGTCCACATAATTGTGCTCACAAAGTTTCTATCTAAAACAGAAGTTTTCAGAATTTTTTCCGTCATAAAAATGAATAAAAGCTAAAAATTCGAGATTTCGCTAACTACACCGCTAATAATGCTCTTATTGTTTTGTAAAATGCTATGATTCCCACTAGATTAAAAAGCACGTTGACGATAAAATTCAATGACTTTTTAAAGAATAGGAAAAGCTTAAAGGAATAAGGAAAATAAAACCAAATACTCATAAGACTTAAAACAGAAAGAAGAGCGTAGAATGGCTTTGCAAGATCTGTTTGATATTGCTTGCGCTAATGCCCTTAATATTGTCAAAATCCAAAAAATAAAGATTTTTTTTACTTTCTCAGACACAAAAGAGATTGACAAGTTACTTTCAAAACCAAAATTTTGAATCAGGAACAGGAAACGCAATAGCTACTACTATTCACGAAACAAGGGGAATCTAGGGGAATTATTGATGAAGTAAAATGCGTGAGTTTTGAAACAACTTATGTAAACGCATGGTTACGAAGAGGAACATGTGTCCATATTGAGCAAAGATTGAATAACGAATCACTCTGTATGGCTTACCGTTATCATGTCCTCGAAATCATGCTTGATATAGCTGTTGTCAAATCAACTGGAGTTTCAGCAGGGCCTTCCATACTGATGTTCAAACGATTTAAAATTTCGTGGAGATAAATCGATCACAGTAATTTTCAAACTGCCATATTTGTTGCTTAAATTCATGAAAAATTGATCAAGAGTGCATCAGATATCATTGAGTTTGGCAAAAATCAGCTCGAAGAGATTCAGCCTCGAGACAACTATAAAGAACATTTAGAGCTCACCATCATATTTCGTGGAGGGGTTCCCAAAAGAGGAATACTGCAAGAGGATTACATCGTGCTTGATAGATGGAAAAGGTAGTGTGAAGACTCAAAATATATTTATTCAGATATCAATTAAACTTCCGAACAAGAAGAATCTAGAATTTGCAATATTTTCTTGTTCATTGTTAACTATAATATTGAGCCAATGTTTTCAGACCGCATCTGCTTGTTTTGACCCAAGAAAAAGTTTAAAAGAGTGTGAAGGTATCAATTATGAAATTTCAAATTGTACGATCAACAGTGTTTTTGACATTTGTGATACCTGTCAAAGGAACTTGTTGTTCTTGCGTTTTTGATGACTATGTTTCTCAAGAAACCTAAAAGGAAAAATTGATCCAGACCTAGTCCTTCAGAAGGGTCCGCATGATTTTATGTCAACTAACACAACGAAGTTTTTTAAAATCTTGAATGCTTTATCAGAGTTTCTGTGAAAAGATGCGACAAAATGGAATGAGGATGAATCGTACAAGAAACCCGAAGCAATAGTTAGTTCCTTAAGAGCAGCAAATAATGTTATATAATGTGGAGTGGCACTTATGAAAGAGTACAACGAACTTTATACAAATGCCAAAAAGCAAAAGTAGTACTTGTTGTTAATAAAGAAATATACAAGTAAATAGCTGGAATAAAAAAATCTAATGTCTTAAAAGCTTGTGCACGATTTTGTAATTCTGAAAACTATATATATATGTAAATTTCATGTATAGATGTGTATGTGTGTTTGTTCGTTTTTTGGTTCTTATGCACGTCTGCACCGTTAGACTTACGGAGACCAAATTTGGCACATTGATGGAATAGCAAAAGAGAGAACTAACGCCGTAAAAAATATTCTAAAATTCTAATTAGATTTTTAGTTATTGAATTATTGAATAACAAAAATTAAGCTATTTTTAGTCGTTTTTCTCCAATAATTTCTGAAATATTTATGGTGCGAAAATTATTTTCACATCACCTGAAAGAGCAAAAACGTATCTTTTTATTGATCCCAATTTAATTGTTGTACAATTTGTTCTCTAAATGTAATTAACGTTTCAAAATTATAAAATAAATTTCAAACTAATATATTTTGTCATCAAATCCTTTATTCGTAAAAGCACGTATTTTTACCACTGTTAAAGATAAGAAATATTGCTTTTCTCGGTAAAGGTAGGCGTTTTACTTCCGCTGTTATTTCGTAGCATGCACATAACTTCGGTTTTTATTTTATAGCTTTTAATATGCACTGAAATTCCTAATGTCGTTAGTTTCCTAATAGTAAAACGTTTTTCGAATGCACCGTCAAATTCAATATTCTTTATATAGGGCTTGATTGGGGTTCCTTTTTTCCTTCGTTTTCTGTAGAAATGTTCTTTTTCATGCTTGAGAATATGGAATTGAATGTTATTTTGTGAGATTTTTAAATATTTTGATAGAAATATACATGATGCTTTTGATTTCTGTTATCTGTTTTTGGGCTCTGGTTTCCCATGAATCTGTTTTAATTTTCTGTAGACAAGAATTTACTGAAGCGTTTAATGGGAAATTCTGGCTTAGATATTTAATAAAAATTTAAATTAGTAATTTGGATGAGTTCCGTACCCTAAAAGATGTTTTATTCCTCACCAAAGAATTTTAAAGAACACCATGCAGTTAACGAAGATTCTACGTCAATAGTTTATATCTTCTTATAACAAAACTGGGAAAATGTAAATTTTCGGAGAAAAATCATAATTTCTATTTAAAAGTTTTATCAAATCTTTCCCATACGCCTTGCAAGCTATGTCTGGGTAGTACAGTTGCTAGAACACTTGCATATCAGCAGTCGGACGTGAGACTGAATCGGGTCGAAAAACTTTCCTCCTCGCCACAGCGTGAGTAACCTTTGCAGTTTTTATATTTGAGATAATTTCTTTCAAAAGTTGTGTCTGTGCAATTGAGTATTTTCTTTAATTTTACTCTTTATTTCCAAGTTTTCTTATTATCAGACAAGCTTCCTATTCTAATTTCCTATCTGATATTTAAAAGTATTCAAAATGAAAAAGAACAAAAGCTTTTTTCAAAAACACACTTTTATTAGTTC
Source organism: Araneus ventricosus (assembly GCA_013235015.1). Taxonomy (NCBI): domain Eukaryota; kingdom Metazoa; phylum Arthropoda; class Arachnida; order Araneae; family Araneidae; genus Araneus; species Araneus ventricosus. The sequence goes on from BGPR01004096.1 coordinate 102,166, forward strand.
CCTAAATAGTAGGTGTTTTATTTTATTTATTTTCTACTTTTAGTCTTTATTTTATAATTCATTATTAAACACAAAATGAATTATATACTAAAGACAAAAAAATAGAAAAGAATTATATTAATTTTTTCTCAATTTCATTAAAAGATGGCCCCAGTAGTATGGATTAAGTTTAATAATAATATAATTCATCGATTAAATAATAAATTAACTCTGATCGATTAACTCTAAAAACATTAAAATAATGTACTGCAATTTAAAAGTCACAAGTATACAAAACAATAGAGTGGAAAGCACCTGGAAATAATGTTTCAACCGATGTCACAATATTTACAAATAATTTATCATCTCAAGGTACAGCACCTGCAAATAACGCCTTATTTGCATGTACAGTACCAGCAAATAACGAATTATTCACAGGTACGGTACCTGCAAATAGCGAATTATTCGTAGGTATAGTAGCTGCAAATAACTATCCTTTAAAAAATCGCTATTTCAGTATTTTCATTCTGGTGCTGAAAGCCATCTAAACAAAGTAAAAAATTGTTTTCCAGCGACAAGTGTCTTTGTAATAATCCCTACATTTAAATCTGGCAGAGAGTCTCTATTCTTCAATGAAGATCGAAACTCTTTCTTCCTCCAAGAAGTGATGGAAAAAGTTAAACTTAATGTCCTGCTAAATACTTCATAAAATTGCAATTACGTAATTTTACGATTGTGTACATCAAATTATTTCTGTTTATAATTGTTGCATAATAAACTCCATCTTTTACTAACATAAGTGTCGTTTCTCCTAATTTAGTATTATAGATTTTTGTATTTATCTTCCAGGTTTCTTTGGAAAAATTTGTACTATTTTGAAATTAATCTGCCTTAGTTGTAATAAACATTGTATATAATCATATACGGAATGAATTTCAGACATCAAAACAACATTACGTTAGTCATATAACATTAATTTTGTTTGAACAATTCATTGCAAATGAAATATTACTTTAATTCCAGATTCACATGAAAACGAACAATTTAAAATAATATTATCAACTCAAGTAGTATTAGGTAACATTTCAGATTTATAGTATATTGTCATCAGAAAATTCTACAACAATATCCCCAAAATATACAATAGCATCTTTTGAAAGTAACCAACTTACAACTTAAATGATGCAAATGAATTTATATGTGTCTGCGCTTATATAGGCTGTTGCATCCTTACATCCATTTAGGTAACAGATGATTCTGAAACTTCAAAATTAGAAAAAAAATGGAATATATTTTTGCCTGGGCTCTTCAAAGGTAACAACATCAATTCTAATTTTTGTTTATCAGCTGGGATATAAAATCCCTATCTTTAAATCATAGAAACAAGAATTATAAAAATGAAGTTGTATATTTTCTAAGAAAATTTATATAGAAAGAGTTCGTACTAAAATAGTGGTAAAACATTTTTACTAATGTATGTATACATCCAAGTACTTGGCTTTTTTATACTTCCTTCATTTATAAATTACTTCTAAACAATCAATAAAATTTAAATTATTACAAGGGTTGTTTGTTCAAGCATTACATTGCAAAAATTATTTCCTAAGCAAATTGTCCGTTTTTCAAATAGCCTCAGAACGGCGTTAACTTGTAGCGGCGCTAGCGTCAAGCCATTCATTTATTATTGAAATGTAAAATGTATCTTTTGTATCTAGCAACATTGTTATGATTCCAGATTGTATCCGCGCGATGCGAGGTTGTTCGCATAATCTTTCGCCATGTGCACTCACCGCTCGCGGAGTTCAAAGTGCCAAACCAGCGATTCGTTCATATCAACACTGATCTTATAGGTCCTCTTCCATCATCACAAGGATTTTCCTATTGCCTTACAGCCATCGACAGGTTCTCCAGATGGCCTGAGGCTATGCCACTTACTGATATCCGGGCGGAAACAGTGACTCAAGCTCTGTATAGTGGCTGGATTTCCCGCTTCGGAGTCCCTCAGCGGATCTCCACGGACAGAGGTGCGCAATTTACGAGTGATGTATTTCACTCCCTGACGAAAACCTTTAGAATACGTCTCTCACACACAGCCGCATACCATCCACAGGCAAACGGCGCAATTGAGAGATGGCACCGAACCTTGAAAGCAGCCATCATGTGCCACACATCCGTTCATTGGGTGTCGGCATTGCCTGCTGTTCTGCTTGGTCTTCGCACCGTCTTCAAAGAAGATCTCCAGTGCTCCCCTGCTGAAATGGTGTATGGCGAAAATCTTTGCCTACCAAGTCAATTTTTCGTCCAACAGCAACCACAGGCTGCAGACAATGGTTTCATAAAGAAACTGAAAACCCATATTCAGCAGTTGCGAGCAACTCCAACATCTAACCATTCTGCAAAACCTACTTTTGTATACAGAGATCTTAGTGTGTGTTCCCATGTCTTTCTGCGTGTGGATGCTGTTCAACCTTCCTTGTCACAACCTTATACGGGACATTATAAAGTTCTGTCACGAACAAATAAAAATTTCATTATCCTCAAGGATAACAAAAAAGTGACTGTGACTATTGATAGACTTAAGCCAGCTCATCTTTTGTTGGACAATATTAGCTCTTCTGAAAGTAAACTTGACTCTCCTGGAGTCGACACACCATCTTCCACTCCTTCAGCAAAGGAGCCTGAAAAATCAGCTATGCCTTTGCCTGAAAAATCACCTATAATTACACGTACTGGCCGGCGAGTCCATTTTCCGGTTAAGTATCGAGATTTTGTGTCTTAAAAATTATAGATCCAATTTTTTTTTCCCAGGAAGGGGGATGGTGTGGCGGCGCTAGCGTCAAGCCATTCATTTATTATTGAAATGTAAAATGTATCTTTTGTATCTGGCAACATTGTTATAATTCCAGATTGTATTCGCGCGATGCGAGGTTGTTCGCATAAGCTTTCGTCATGTAAATAAGTAGTGTAAATAATGTAAATTAAATGTATATAATTTAGATCATCATTTTATTGCAACCATACACCCAGCACACTATCTAAACACCAAAAACTCTAGAATAGTTGCGATCCGTTCGATTGATGAACAAAAAAGAATGCGTGTATTCTAGTTTCAGGTAATGCAAAACACCGTCTCCCAACATAGCAGTTAAAAATTTAAGAAAAGAAATTGCACGCACGTTTCGTTTTAATTTATTTATTATTCTCCTACCAATTTCTAAATTGATATCATAGAATTACGTCCATTGAGCGAACGGATGGTGAGGAAACATCAAAACCAGAAAAAAAAAGTGGAAAATATATTCTCGAAGGAACCTATCAAATGATAATATCATGAATTCTAATTTTTGTTTACCAGCCCGGACATAAAATCCAAAGCTTTAAATGAAAGAAAACAATCAAAACGTTTCCATCCAACAGCAATTTTTAAGATAATTTATATAGAAAAAGCTTGTATTAGAATAGTGGTTAAAGTTTTCTAATTTCGTATATGCTCATCCAAATGCTTGGATAATTTCCACTTCCTTTAAAATATAAAATAATTTTGAAAAATCAATAAAATGTTAATTATTAAAAATAATGCTTGTTTAAGCAATACCATACTAATTTATTTCCTAAGCATATTGTCCGTTCTTTAAATAGCTTCAGAACGGCGTTAACTCTAGAATAGTTGCACACTGTTCAATTGATTAATGATTAACCCTCTCATACTCAGCGATGCGGACCCAGGCGGTGTAAACATATCCTCTTAACAGCGACGAAAGCCGGTTGGTTTCCTTTGAGGGGAGATGAGGTTGTCTTTATAAGTATAGATAGAGAGAAAAACATCTATTATAATTTTTGTTTACCAGCTCGGAAGTAAAATTCCAAGCTTTAAATATTAGAAACAAGTCTTCAATTTACGCCTTCACGTTAAACAGTAATGTGAAAGAAAGTTTATATAGAAAATTATTACTTTAAAATAGTGGTAAAACATTAAATCAGACGTATACTCAAATTTAAATCCTTTAATGTGTGAAAGTATTTCTGAAAAATGAATAAAATGTAAATTATTATAAGTAAAGTTTGAGTAAACAACGCCTTACTAAATTATTTCCTAAGCAAATTCTCCATTTTTCAAATAGCCTCAAAACGGCGTTAACTCTAGAATAGTTGCACACTGTTCAATTGATTAATGATTAACCCTCTCATACTCAGCGATGCGGACCCAGGAGGTTTAAACATATCCTCTTAACAGCGACGAAGGCCGGTTCGAGGCGGGTGGGTTCTTTTGAGGGGAGATGAGGTTCTAAGATCACTTCCGAGATAAGCGCAGTAGGAGGACCATTTATCCTTACAAAGCGCAGCCCATTTCCGAGCGCTATAAGGGAAGTTTATAGCAGGAGATGGATTGGTGGGGTAAATGACCACCCATGTTGGGAAAATCCAATTCATGTCGCATCCTCCCAGAAAGGTCCGGTTTCAAAGAGGCTAGAAGAAAAAAGTCGCCTCGGAATTAAAGAGTTAAATAATGCTTGTATTCTAATTTCAGTTAATGCAAAACACCGTCTCCCAGCATGGCAGTTAACAATTTAAGAAAGAAAATTGCACGAGCTATTCGTTTTAATTTATTTATTGTCATTTAAGCATTCATCTCAAATATTTGAATCAGAAATGTCTGAACATTATCCAAAATCATATGCATCTCACAATGATTATAATTCTGCTTTCAGGCCCCTCCTGTAACACTTTCATTACAGAGTAGGTTGTATACGAGCAGAACTGTTTTTAGGGCGGGGACAGGTATGGCAGGAAAGAGAGTTTTCCCCAATGGTGTAATAGGGAGAGGTGGAGTAATATAATAAAGAATATAGATTTATTTCCCGTTTCTATTCCTTACAGTTTCGTTTAAAATTGATACATCGAGTTCAAAATATTTTTAAATAAGTATGTGTAATAGTACGCGTACTATGAAAAAAATGTTTTCAAATTTAAGATGGTTTGCTTCTGTGTCTGAGCAGGAAAATATTTCTGTTCAGAATTTGTGAAGCAGTTTTCACTTCGAAGCATATCATATTTCTGTTGTAATTATTTGCGTTATCCACAGAAGAATTCTTCTGTAACACATATTTGTATATATGTTAAACTATGTCTAAAGAATAAAATCTTTTCATGCCATTAACCGTTTAGAATCAAACCGCTGAAATTCAAGGCATAAAAAAAACAAATAGTTTATTAAAATTCATTTTCTCTCTAAAGTTAGAATTTTTGAATTGATTCGGAACTTTTGATTCGATTTTTAAAGATTGGGATTATTATTCCGTCAAAAGACGCACATAACTTAATGGAACTTTTTACATGAAGATATCGACATAAATTGATCAAAGGATCAGAAAACTTAAAGATGAAAAAAATTAATTCATTTAATTGTAATTTAAAATAATGTTTCTAAGCTAAATCGCTTTATTATCGAAATAAGTATTAAAATCATAACCTAACTCAGTTACCAGATTGAAAGCGTCAATAAAAATGCAACGCTGAATATTAATTGAAAACAATAAGGAAATGAGAAACTTAACATGAATTGTAGCATTCTAAAATCAATCTTAGAGGAAATCTCCTGACCTCTCGAATTGTTTAAACTAACGAAATAGATTTATTTATTAAGATGTATAAAAACTCTTATAAGGCGATATCTAGTGAAGTTAAAGATTTTAGCTTAAAGTTTATGTGGCTCTGAAATACAAATGATGTGTTTCTAGAGCGCAGCAAATTATATAATTTTAGTATTTTCACTAGAGTTGTATTTGAGCGACATTACTCAATATGATATTTATATCATTCACTAAATAAAGCGGATGAATTTAAACTACTAAGAGGAGCAGAAAGCTTATTTTTATTTCAAGTCTCGTAATCAATGTTGAATGTTTTCAAGTCTAAGGAAATGTAAGCTGTTATGTATGAATTGTCGTCAGCGTCAACCGTGTCACAAGACTTTTAATAATAAGGAAGATCAAAATATTTCATAGAATGAAATGTGTGATAAAGTTTTCTCACCGTCGGAGCTGAATGAATTTGAAAAAATAGTATTATCGCTTGATGGTGGCAGCCGATAATTCTTACTTACATACGAAGGATGATGTTGGCGTTGGTGGACAGAAACCACAGCATTATAAATATCGAGAATGTAAACAAAGCAATTCGCAGCTAACTGAAGAAAATATAAATTTCGCATTTATGAACACTTCTAATGAAAATGCAGGGTTTAATTTATCATTTCACACTTACTTCAATGTTCCACAGCGAGAAAATCCTCTCGTTGGTTTGCCTTTGGATAGTCTAACCACTACGGAACTGTGTGCTTCTGAAGACAAAGAAAAGGAAATCGTCAATTACTCTTTTGTATCGGGCATTTCTGAATTAGTATACCAATCGCAAAGCGTCGTTGGTAAAACCGTTTATACAAGATTAAGTACCCTTCATTATATGAAAACATTTACGTCCACTTTACAGGAGCAAAATGAAATCCAAGTTTCAAATCCTTCAATGCTTCATCCAGTGAAGAATACATTGTGACGCCTGATATAGGCAACGGAGATACACTATTTAATAATATGACCTGCATAGCAGATTGATTTAATGATATTTATAAAGAAAGCATTTTATTATATGCTATAGCTATTAATATATACTATACGCATATTATTTGCTATAGCAATTAATATATACTATACGCATTCAAATAATTTAAGTTGGAATCAATTTTTATTTTTAGTTTAAATTTTTGTGATTTCAAAACATGTATTTTATTCTGAATTTTATTTGATGTGCAAATTTTTCAAGCTTAATGATTGAGTTATCGACGAAATTATGAAAATTTATAATGAAGTTTGTTTTAATGTGAGAATATGTTGCTGCTTATTTATTTTAAGTCCGTCTGATGAAATTGATTTTTAAAAATTTTTTAAAACTCATTAAAAATGAATAATTAGTTTGTTATAGCGATCATGTATTTGCTATTGGAAGAAAATAAAAATTTTCAGACCTATATAACACGAAAAATATTTATTTTCCACAAATTATAAAAATGATTTGATACATGTTAAGCAGAATTTTAACGTTTTGAAATCTTTCTAAATAGATAAGGAATGTTTCATCCTAAGTAGCGTAGGTCCCAGTTTTACTGATTTTTGAAAATGGAGACTTATTTAGGATTGTGTATAACTTTTATGCTAGCACGTGATAATTATGCATCCATATATTTTTCTGACTGCAATGAATCAAAAATAAGATTGATACGCTAGAAGCAAATGAGTTTTGATGCTTATTGCGTCCTATGGAAGGCATTTTCAAATACCGGAATATTGAAGCCTTTTAAAGAAATTAAACCGATGGTGGGTGTTTAATGGTTTCTTCAGAAAATTACTTAGGGCTTCAAATTATTTCAATAGTTCCATCTGCAAGAGAAAACAATTGTTTAAATATTTGCTTTAATAATATCTAGTTGGTTATTTCTTTAAATCTAGCTTAGATAATTAACCTTCCAGCATGCGTGCGTATGCAAGAGATACTTGCATTGTGCATCGTATTACATATTTGTATCGTTCTTTCCTAAATTTAAGTGCAGATTTTATTTATAAAATTTTTGTCTACCATTAATCTAATAAATACAGATAACATAAATAAAAGTTGCATTTATTTTTGTAAAACAATACGATATATATGGGTAATACGATGCACGATATGCCTTAAAATTTGCGCAAGCGCCCCAGCAGGAGGGTCAATGCCCCGTTTTCAAGCAACAAGATGACTAGTTTGGGACGGATATCGAAATTTTGAACTACGGTCCGATTTCGAGGACGGCACCTACGCTGTACCGTCTGTCAAAATTTCAGCACCACACCAGCAGGAGGACATTTTTCCACTACGCCTGATTTAACGTAGAACAGGTCCCATAAATGACGGAACTTCAGTTGAAGCGGGTTTCGAGCTTGGAACGCTCCCGTCCGAAATCCGACACCTCACCACTAGTCTACGAAGGCCTATTTTCATTTAAGATTTCTTCATAAAAGTATATTAATAATACTTTGCAGCAGATGTTAAACAAAGAAATTTCGGAGCATAAAGGTTGCAGGAGAAAGTCCACTTTAAATTTCTAAGCTTGATTTTACGCGTTTTCTCCTTGAAATACAATTTTCAGAGGCTTCACTCTAGAATTAAAGAACTTCCTATACTCTTAGACTACAACGTTGGAGGCCATGAGGCAGGAGAGCAGCCCAAACTTCCAGCGCCATCCGCTCAGTGAAATTATTGCAGTTATCGTTACACATACAATGTAAATGTATCTATCGTAATAATATTAAAAACCAAATATGTTAACAAAATATTCATTAACATTAAACAAATTAAAGAGCAAAATCATCGAAAGAGCCACACACACAGCACATTGCGTATCCCGTGGGTCATAAGCAAGTCTATTTTCTGCCACATCCTGCGATTTTCACAGGCCATTGCGTTTACTTATTACTTTCATAACTTTGTATCATATTATACTAAAAAAGCTTTGCATTAAATAACAACTCGCTTGGCCCAACTGTATTTTAAATTTTTTTTGGAAACGTTGCATCTAAATAGTGCTTAATTACACAGTCAGAGGGTTATACATTAACGCCTCTATCCATCCCCAAACCTAAGGTCATTGTGATCTCCTACCGGTTGAATGTGTGGATGTGGAAGGAAGAAACCAAGCCCTCAAGGGGTCCCCGCGGCTCCGCTTCGAAAAACCTCCCCCAGAGGTTTAAACAGCACAGCAAGAAAAAATTCACCAACCAAAGTCTTAATGATCAAAATTAAAAGCCCGATTCCGCCGAAGATCGATCGTTGCACGAGGCCTTGACGCAATTCGAGGGTCAAACGTCCTCTGCTTTGGTGCGGATGTTTGGAGAGAGGCGTGCTGAGACACAGATGTCTTGCTCATCATCTCGCCACGATCCTAAATTACGAGACCTGCTCCAAAATATCTGTCGTGATGCTTCGAAACTGGACGTCACTATATCTACGGATCTATCTGGAGAATAAGCAGTGAGTGAAATATAATATTAGAAACACTGAACATTAGAACACTATAAAAGTTAAAAAGTGGTTAGATTGAATAAAACTGAATATATTCAAAGACGCAATACATTGATCCCTTGCTGAAAGAACTCTAAAATAATTTTTAAAAACATACACAAAAGAAAGAAATCGATAAGAAAATATAATAGTTTAAAACAATAAATTTATATGCATAAGACCACGCAGCATCAAATTTCCGAGGTAAAATTCAATAAATAACAAAAACATTATTGGTTTCTGTAGCCCTATTGAGCGACTCTTGCAGCCCCATTTGCAGGATACAGCCTGCAATGTAATTACAGATCAAAACCCCTATCATTAATTTACTCACCGGAAAGGTGAGGACATGCTTAATTATACGACAACTTCTCATCCTTGAACTCGCAGTGCCCCCCGGTGCGGGTATTTCAAATAATAAGAAGATTATCCTTAACGTGACGTGCACCTAATTGGCAGATGTCCAAATTCATCTTGCACAGCTGAATGCAACACAATTGTCTCAACTTCTTCTTCACAAATTGTTAGCTCCAGTGGAATAAAATCAGCATTACACAGAAAATTAAGAGTATTCATCTGGTATACTCCACACACCCAAAAAAACCACCGTTGGCGCTTCTATTTCCACCAGGGAAACGAGAACCTGCTTACTTATACGGCAGCTTCTCATCCGTGAACTCGCGGTGCCTCCCGGAGCATAAGAGGTAAGCCACAAAGAACATCACTCCGCCCAGCCTAAACTTCCGGGTTCTACGTTGAAAGACCGGTCTCCACGACAGCATAGTGAGGCACTGTGGTTCCTGTACGATAGCCCCAATTACGAGCTGCTCATGCAATAACCTCCCGTTTTACCGAGGTGCGACATGTCTTCGGAGAGGGACAAAAGAGCCACACCACCATTACTTTACCCACCGGGAATGCGAGAACCTTCTTACTTTTACGATAGCTTCTCATCCGTGAATTCGCGGTGCCCCCCCCCGGTTGGATAAGATGTAAGTAGCGGCTTTTCGCGCAGGCGTTAGAGGCTATCGCACCGTACATCGAGACCCAAGGAGGCCTCAAAATCTAGTTTATATATATTTTATTTTATAACCCACGGCAGCCGACCTATCCGTTAGGGTGTCAGACACTACAAGCGTTCGCAGGGTAAAGGGAACACTTATTTCAATTTGATGTATATTGCTATGTTAAACCGATGCCGAATTTACGAGAGCGGCTTCAAAACAATTTTGCGCATGTGGCCTCATAATGCCAAAATCCGCCACTGCCGGTGGTTGAGACCCCTAAATTCACGGCACCATCTTCATGGTCCTCAATGATAATAAAAGATTTAACATCTTCAGAACTTAATTCTTTCAATTTATATTTTGATTTCACATCATTAGCGTCATCTGGCAGGGAATTTGTTTTGATTTCACATCATTAGCGTCATCTGGCAGGGAATTTGTTCAGCGAATTGTTAGCTAGTTTTCCACGCCTTTTATGAATAGAATAAAGTGTTAATTTATATTTTTTCCTAAAAACTGGATAGCTGCTAATATTTAGGTAATAGTACGTGCATTCAAGAAAACGCATATTTCTTCAGTTTCTATTTATGAAAAAAGAACAGGAATAAACATGTGAAAATAAATATTTATGAGATCTTGTATTTTTCTGAAGAACAAATATTAGCTTCAGTAGATTTGGTGCTGATTTCAAATAAGAATAACATTTTTGGTAGGATTTCTTTAAATTTACTTTGGTAAATAACACTTCTTTAAGGATTGTGAATTACAACTCAGTTTTTTAACGCTCGTCCACAACTTATTTAGAAACGAAAAGACTCTCTCAACAGATGCATTAATGTCGGGTTGACATAGAATATATTCTACAATTATACGAAAGTTCGTATGAATCAAATTATTGGTGTAAGAATATTTGAACAATTCCACCAGCAACTTTCGGTTAAGGAATTAACAGCATTTACTTCTATCCCTTCTGTGGGGTTTTCATTAGACATCATCTAGAAGGCCTCTGCCACCTACTAGACATAACTGCCTAAATTTTGGCCATTATAACTATTAATACTATTTATTTGGACTCTTATTTTTTCTTTATTATTTTATTTTTTGCCACCCTGACTTAAATTTAAAACTTTTATTTCTTTTAAAATTTATTAAATGCCCATATCAAAAATTCACATTGGCAAGTTAATACAGAATTAACTTCAAAGGAATGGAGATTTTAATTCCGGACCCAAGCTCTCCCAACAAATGTTCAATCAATGGTCTCAACTTCCGTCTCGATTGAATCTTAGGGGTTTAGTTGAAGCAAAATTCGAAGTTTTACTTCTTTATCTGCGATGTTTCTTGTTTTAAACGGAGGACCTTTAATATTTGACATTTTCAAAATGTAAACTTATTTTTATTAATTTCTCACTAAAGCCTAAGAACACAGCATAAACCCGAACTCTGAGCCTACACTACTACAATATATATATATATATATATATATATATATACGAAGTTACGATTTACGCAGTTACGAAAAATTATGGAATGTATTTTCTTTTAATAATTTAATAAATGTTTGTTTAGTTTTTAAAATAGCCTTATGAATGTCTAATTTAAGCAGTCAAAGATTTAAGAAGCCAACAAATACATACGTCAAATTTTGGCCTTTAGTCTTATCTTCATTCATAATTTTCATCAGTTTATTTGCAGTAGCAGTTTGAAAGTAGGTCTGTTAAGTATCGAATAATCAGTAAAAGGAAAGAATTTAGAGAAAATATTGGATTAAATTCTTACGAAAAATGATTTCAAAAATTATTTTATGTTTTCTGTATGCTTATTTTATTATAAAAATTTTTAAGAACACTACTTTTCACAAAAACATAATTTTTATAAGAATTCTAAAAGTAATATAAGCATATCTGACGGTGGCACGATGTCGAACGCATTAATACATGTTTGGGAATTTCCCAAGCACAAGATTTCAATTTTTAAAATAGGATGGGTAGGACATTTTCAGCGAGTTTCCAACAATTTCGTTTTTTGCTCTTTTAAAAGGTTATTACTTTTATTCTTCGATTATTAACATAAGGGAAAATGGTTAAAATGCTTCACAATTTTGCTTCTAAATTTAACAAAATAATGCATCATGATTATATAAATACAAAATCAAAGTAATATTTTTTAGAAGCAATTTGTTTCGACTGCTTGTGGTCGTCATCACCTATTTCATACCGAAAACTACGATTTCGGCTAAAGATAACATTGATGAGCTAATTAAAATATAGTTTAAAACATTTAATGTAATTTTTAGCTTTTCTTTTGATGAATCAATAATTTTGGTGTCATATTATTAAAGCAATTTCTTATTTGACATAGATTGTCGTCTTGCGTTAATTGATTTTAATTTACTTTCAGAACGAAGATCAACATGAATACTAAAATGAATTTCAATATTTTTTCCTTCGTACAATGCATTAACTAAAATTTTTATGCAAATAAATATATATATAAAGTGACCAAATTAAAATTTTTAAACCATCCATAGAGTTGTTAACCATAAATTTTATCAGTACCCTGTCTCAAATGTAAAAACGAAAGAGAAAATCGACCGAATTCTGAACATCCTCCTACAGAAATTCAGATCTCAGAGACATATGGAAAGCATTTCAAGCTTTCCACGCTATTTTAAAAATACAGATTTGCCAAGTATCCGAACGAAAGATAAGAAGTTCTGCAGCCAAGCATTCCTTAGCCAAGAAACCATATGAAATTTCATTTAGTCAAATTTCATGTTGAAATTCGCACCTCTTGTTATTGTTTATCCTAGTGTGCACTATGAGAAAATATTGAGTTATGATTTTCAGGCTTACAATAGAACAAGTCTACATGAACCAGAGTAAGTAATTTCATTTATATAAAAGAGTATTTACATTCATTTACAATTTCATCAAAAAATAAACATTTTGTCGATTAGAATAGCGAATAGAATACGCTGGAATAGCGAACACTGGCCGTTTGCGTATAGGAGATTCAATCCGGCGAAAGTTATTCGGCGCTACTTGTTGGTTCGTTGGGTAACTATATTCGTTGTAATTTTTATTTACGTTAACTTAATTAATAAAATTGATTTAAGATCATCTTAAGCTCTCTTTTATATTATTATCTTTATAGGTAGCCAAAAATTCCTTACATCTCTTTTTTGGAGCAATTAACTTCTGGATAAGCAAATAATCGGGCACATTTGTGCATTCGACATTAGAACTCAGAAACGCGAATTTATAGATAATTTCATTTGAAATTACGGAAACAATTCTACTACAATTTTTGAGTTTTAATTATTGAATTAATAGTCCCTGGAGAAACAGAATGTATGAGTGTGTAAATATTCTACAGAAAATTTCACACAATCTTGTACAGAATGAGAATGGAGAATTCGAAATCCATTAAATAGTAGTTGGCCCTCAATTGTAAAGCTTTATCCATTTGAACAGATGTATAAACGTAGTCTTTCAGCGAGCCACCCGTAGGTTGGAAGGTTTCCTAATTGTATTCCCGGATGTTTTACAGATACGCTACAGACGTACAGATGGACACTGGTGGTCAACTGACGCACTATGATAGTGTGCTATGAAAGTTGCAGACTCTTTCTTAACTCCAACTTTGACTGTTCATGTTGGATTCTGGCAGAAGCTCTGTTCGGCGAGGATTTAGCCGTGAGATATTTTTTTGTGATTAATCTCTAAATTGAACTGGATTATGGGAATTGTAAATATTTTATTTGTATATACAACCTTATTAAATATTTATCCTGGACTCAATGTCTGTGCTTGCTTCTGTAGTTGGAAATCGACTCTATGAAATTAAATTTTAAAAATCTATGCATTGCAGAGTGTCATCGAAAGATCTCTCCACTATTAACACAAAATGCTCTACAATATTCATGGGATATCTTTGCGATGTTGTGAGGCACTCAGAATATCATAGCAACATCGAGGAGATATTATAAAATATCTTTTTCTAATAAAGTCTGCTATCTTTTTTTTCAATAGAATAAAACCTGTTTAAAATGATATTGTAGGGGCCTAGAATGTATATTGTTCTAGACAGGTTATTCATTGTATACAGTGTGAGGATTAGCGCATCCAGTGTTTCCGTTTTGGGGCATTTATTTATGTACTAACATACTGTATCCCCCTTATTGATTCAACTTTCAAACAATCGCTGATATAAAATTCTATTAGCAGTTTCAAACTGCTTTTGTATTTGATAAGTGTCTCAAACTATTTGTAGCTTTTCTTCTCATGCCATATTTTTCGCCAAACCATTCTAGATTCAAGGTGTTGACACAACAAGAAAGAATTTCAAGGAAGTCCATAGAGCATAATGCGAAAGAACAGGTTAATGCCCGCCCGGTGTAAGAATTAACAAGCACCAGTGTACATTTCAATTGCATCCCCTTCAATTTTTCCCCTACTACAACAGTCTGCGGTTTCTGGCCTCCTCTCCATGATTCCCCTGTTATCTCACATTCTTCAATATAGTACGTAACTCTTAACATGGGAAAAACTCAGGATTACACTGTATTAGCTTTCTAAGGAGTTATAATTATCGTTATAAACAGGTTCATCTAGTAAGCGATTCTTGTTGTAGTATGGTTGAAAACATATCGAGTAATAGGTATAATAGTATTCCGCTACGATAATAGGAATTCCGCCGGAGGAAAGAAAAGGCAAATATATCCCTATAGACATTATCCTTATATAAAGGTTTCACTACAATATGATCCTACGACTTGAATGTCACTCAGGTTTACCAGATCAGAATGGTAAAATAAGGCAAACGTTCTTAACCCTCTGCCTACCAAAACGACTAATACGGCCCGTCATGCAAACTGCCAGACAACGACCCTGCGGCATAAATGTCGTTTGCTTATTCCCTTCCTCTTTTTGAAAAGGGTTGGTAATCGGTGGGGAGCAATCTTATCTTTTCTACAATGGTTGTTTCCCCAGTAAGTGTTCGAGGGCAGATGCTCAATTTACTTTAAGCTCTCTGCTTATTTACTGTTAAAAATTCTTGCTATAATGCCTGTTAGTTATCACAAATTGTAAACGACCCCTATATAGTCAACAAGGATTTGGTTATTTGAAACATGACGATAAAAGAATCCCCCACGACGCAAATGACCACCTGATAATCAGATGGGGGAGGAAAATGCTTACCTTCTTTCATCTCTGACCTCGGCCGGTCTGGGTTTTAAAGAAAGTAGATTTATGATCACTGTGGGTTTCAGAGGGTTAAAAAATGCAGAAAAAGGCGAATTTTGATTCATTTACTACAGCACTTATTCTTCACAAAATTATACATTGGAAAGGCTTTCCTTCATAAACGCCCATCTCACTAGACTGACATTTGAAGAATAACAACATGAATAGAAAAAACCTTCTGCCAAATAAAATTTAAAATTCTATTAAATGCTTCATGATAAAATTCAGTCCTCGTCAATATTACAAGAAGGAGCATGAAAAAGAATCTGAACTCACGCATTAACAAAATAGTTTTATTAATTATATATTTTTCATTTGATTATAGTAAATAAAAAGTTATTTTAGAGTAGAAATAAATTACTAAGAGTTAAAAAAATACAAAATACTTAAATTTGAGTAGGATAAAAAGTTATTGAAGCTTCGTGATAAAAAGCAAAGAGTTAAATGCTTAAAACTTTCAAGAATGCAGTTTTCGTGGATTCTTATTTTTTAAAATATTTTATTAAACTAACTAGGCGCTTTCGGCGACCACTTTGTTTGCCGGGAATATAATTTCAATTCATTCTCTTATAAATAATTTGAAATTCATGATTCCCTTGACAAAGTAATTTTAAACCTCGAATTCTGATAGACATTTAACCCGAATTTTTTTAATTGCCCTGCACATGTTCTGCCCATTGTCTATATTAACGTCCCGAATGCAGTCAAGTAACTGCCCACTTCATCTGACATCTAAGTGCACCTTACCTGAGCCAACTTCACTTTCTTATTTCTCATGCAAATTATGCAACTGATTTCAGCATTAAAATTGCGCGTCACATTTTACGTCCAGCAATATGCTAACAATTTGAAACCATGTTAGCAAAAACAAGTAAAACTTAGCAACTGTAATCATTCTTTTTACTGCAAAATTTTTTTTAATGAACTTAGTATTTTAAAGGACTTCGAATACAAGTTTCACAGAAACATTGATGAAATAAAAAATGAAAGCAAAATCTATTAGGATATTTATCTTAGCTTTCAACAATGGACACATGCATTCAGATATTTCTTGCATTATGATTCAAACATTATGATTTTATAACACTAATAAGGCACTACAAATTTTTCTATGAAACTGAATTTGTAATGTTATTTTCTCCCCTTAAGAACCAAGGTTCGGAGATTAAGAATCCTGAGTACAAGCACTCCATTAAACCACAGCGCCATCGCCATCCCTCCCTGTGCCTAATCTCGTCGCTGATGTCGCTGAATGTAAGGTGGTAAAAGATATTGTGGCACCATCTATGAGCAGATAGAGAAAGTTACGTGAGTTTATAATTTGTTCATAGTCGAAAGAATTGCTTTTGAAAAGAAAGGATGATATGCAACACTGAATTCTTACTCGAGGTTTTTATTTGACGTCGAAACCGCCATACTTTTTTTAGATATAGTTTTCCTTAATTTGAATCCTTTAATAAATCGAATTTTTACTTTGTTCTTGTTAGTTTTGAATTATCGAATTTTCACTGTATGTAAATCGACAAATCATATAAATAATTTATATTAGTACATAAAATAAACTAATAGTTGATTAGAAATGAGTGAAACCGTTTCCCAAATATTCTATCAAAAGTAAGATTACAAAAATTGTTATGAAAGAATACATGGTAAAGCAGAATTATTCCAGAACACGACAGTTTTCAAGCGTCAGAGTGACTGCCAAACGAAACAATGTTATACGCAGCTTACCAAATCTGGAGATATTTCGGAAATATGCCGCTAGAAAACATTTGCTGATTAAAACATTATTTAAAGAAAATTTGACATTCAGATTAAATTTGTTTTGTATTCCAATGTCTGCTATCATTCGAATGGCTTTGAGTCATGCAATTATACAAAGACAATCATAATCGCAAACGGTAATTTTTCTGACATCTTTTCAAGAATTCGGAGCTCCAGTATGTTGAACTTCAACGCGATTTGACTATTATGGATTCTAGAACTCATGAGAGAAAAACCGGTTCATTTTTACTTGGAGGCTTACTAAAATATATCGGACAATAATTATAATCCAATCTTCGAAGATTTAGCTCAGCATATTTTAACTTTCAAGTTTCGATAACTTCTCCTGGTCAAATGAA